>CM034147.1:278518545-278604363 GCA_019776745.2 Taxus chinensis | reverse complement strand
GAATAAGGCAGGATGCCCATCTACGTGTGTGGTGGTGCAAGTAAGAAAATGAGAAATGGGGAATAAGTAACTAAAGATGATGATGGTATATACCATGAATGGGAAGCGTAGGTGACAGGTGGTGGTGAGATAGGGGATAGGTGGGCAGAACCTGTGTAGAGACCCTCATAGTAATAGGTGGTAGAGTAGCAGGTATAGACATGACCAAACTCTGAAAAAGGGGTTGATGCAACTGGAGGTGTGTGAGGTAATAATGACTGATGACGTGGGAATACCTACACTAAGAGTCCTAGATGATTGTGAGGGTCAACATTCGAAGGTGCGATAGATGTTGTAGGTGCGAACATATATCGAAGATGTAGGGGTGATATGAGAAATGACAAGGTAAGGTGTGAAACAGGCAACACTACACCAATGGTGGCCAATATGGAAGTGGTTGGCAAGGGGCAGGAGGAATGGAGATAAACATCCCATATAAGGGATGTCCTGACAAGTCCGCAGGTGGAGGAATGAGAAAGATAATATTGCAATTCTGTGGGATTATGATCAAGGATTTTTGTGAAATCCTTGTCACCTAAAGATATAGTGATATAAGAAGTGGGGTCCATGGGTGAAGAAATATAAGGTGGTGAAGGACGAGGAGGTAGTGGTTGATGGCCAACGTGAAAGACTAGGGCCGTTAAATTGTCTGCGAGTCAAAACCATGTGAATATTGGGAGGAAAGGTGGTATGATCTCTTTAGATGGTTCAGAAGCACAAGAAAAGAAGATAGAAGAAATAGGGAAAATGAAAAATTGGTTACTATTTTGACAGAAAAATCAAAACCATCAGAGACCGATGCTAGTTACTAAGAATAAATGATAGATTTAAAAATATGGAGATGAAGAGTGTAAATCTGATGAACTTGATCTCTGCTAATGATAAAAGAGACTCAGAAATGTGTAAACATGATAGAAGAGGTCATAGAAAATGAGTGGATATGAATTGAATACTATTTTGGGCAAATACAAAAATAGTAGTGAACCAATGCCAGTCAGTCAACCGATGCCGATATGAGAAGGTAATCGATGTTAGTCTCTGGACCGATGTTGGTTACTTTGAAATCTAAGAAGATGATGAAAATTTGAATTTTAAAGTGATTAAGTCCAAATAAAACACAAACCCTGAAACTGAGTATGACAATGATGAGTCCTGACACACCCATAATGAATCAAAATACACCGGTTATGATGGTGAGGCGTGAAGGAAATAAAAATAAGAAGCAATAACCTCACTCCTCAAAATGCAATTTAACAGTAAAAATCTACAAAACATGTCAATCCTATGCTTCATATTTTAATGTTATGTGACTAATGCCATTGAAAAATGACTATGAATAGAGTAGAGTTTTTGGTCAACGAGGGTACCCAATAAATAGTCTATGGTTGGTATCAGGGGTGTTTTGGTTAAATTTCCCCAATATATAATTCACATTACCCAAGGTCTGACTCTGATATAATGACTAGACAGAACACCAACTGGATCCACCACCAATCAGGTTATTAATCTTGGTGGGAAACTACTAGGAAGGAAGATGTTTAAGAAATGAGTAAATTGTTAAAGTGATTTAGATAAGGGTGTGTGTGAACTACGCTTAATCCCCACAATCGGCAATTGTGTTAGGATAAATTTTATTATCCTATTATTAATTATGCATAGTAGGATTATTTAATTAATTTTATTAATTAAATAATCAATGATTAAATTGTTATATGGTTAAACAACCATATTTGTCTGTTTGCACATTGTTTATATTGTTATAAACAATATATTTGTCTTTATGTAATTTTGCTTCCCGGATGATTTGGAAGCTTGTGAAATCTGGTTTTTGGTTGCACCTGTGCAACTCATTTCCCGGATGTATTTGGCTGTGCAATATCTATAAATATTGCAGCCCATTCTCTGTAATTGTTTACTGATTGAGATTAATAAAATATCACAGGCTTCCGTCCCTGTTTCTCAATCTACATTTTGGTACCAGAGTTGAAATTCTGGCCCTGTGAAGGTGTGGAAGAGAGAGCAACAGAGAGAGAGGAGATTGGAGACGTGTTTGCAGCATTTTGAGAGCCTGTGCAGCCTCGTGCAACTCCCAGCCCCATCCCTGCCTCCCCCACATCAGCCTGTTCCTTCCAGGTACTTGGAAGGCAATTTTTTTTTTTGCACTGGTGCACTCAGCACCAGGCAAAAATTGCTAAGGTATTGAATTTTTTTTTAAAAAAAATAATTTCAATCAGGTTTTGTTTTACTGTATTTGGAGATTGTGTTGCTTGTTTGGAGGACTGTCTGTGCACCTGTAGAGAATACACAGAGCAAAGAAATAAAAAAAAGAGAAGAGGCGTTGTTTCTTGCTCCAGCAACCTGTACAAGAAAAAAAAACGTTTTTTGAGAGCATATGCGCCCTTTGCTGTCCCATGCGCGGCCAGCATAAGAAAAAACATTTTTTGGAGCTAAACCACGCCCTTTGCTGCCCCCCAGCGCCTGCAAAAAGGAGAAAAAACGTTTTTGAGAGCACATTCAGTCAAAACACGCGCCTAGGCAATACCAGGCGTGAAAAAAAGGAAAAAAACGCAGTCTAAAGCAATTACAGCAAAAAAGAGATGCGCCCCCAAGTAAAATAACGGCCCCAAAAATCAAAAAAACGCAGCCAAAGCCTGCAATAGACACAGAAGGGACCTGCACACATGAAAGAAAAAAAATCATTCAAAATCAATAACTATAGGCGCCCAAAGCAAGAAAATGCGGCCAGAGCAAGGAGAAGCGGCCATACCAAGGCAAACAAAAAAAAATACAGCAAAAGGAGGCATTTTTTGATCCATTTTTGATCCATACGAACCCTAAATCCGCTCTCACCAGTTGCTGCCACGTGGAGCCTTCATCTAGGGCGCATTTTCTAAGGTAAGCCATTTTTTCACATACTTTAAATACAAGTTTGCTCATCTCTACATCAGCGCCCTTAAGTGGCCAAGTTGGATAGAGGGAAAGCCTTAGAAGTGGGAGGTGCATGGTTCAAATCCCACCCCCAACTTCACATTTTGAATTTGGCGGGAATTTTTAGCGGAGCTGCCTAAATTTAGCAGATTTTTTGAATTTAGTTATAACTAACTAAATTTAGCGGAGAATCCCTAATTTAGGGTAAAAAAAAAATTTCTCCCATTTGGTCTGTTTTCTCATTCCAGACATTTTTTGCAAAAGGAGACCCACCTAAAATTACATTTTCAGCTATTTTTTTGCAATTTTAGCATTTAGGGCTCAGGAGGCCACCAGGACCCCGAAACTGAAATTTTTTTGCCTGTTCATTCAATTGCACAATTTTTTTGAATGTAAATTGTATATTGCTGCATATTGTACTAATTTTCAGGTTGCCATAGTCAACTGCCAAACTTTGTAACTGCTCAGAAACTGGCAGAATTGTAATAAAAAAAAATAAAATTGGTTCTGTAGCACTCACGAGACCCTAGATCTCATTCGCAGCGTTCGGTATATACAGTGCCTCTGGGAAGTGCTTACGGGTTAAAGCCGTCGCGGACTACTACTGCACTTAACGCCTAATATAGCTGCAACAACGTCGTCTGGGCATCGTCCCTATAAATCGACGGGGAGTAATAAGGTCACAGTGCACACACTATGAACCATCCCATCCGTCTGTGAACGATTGCAAGACATAAATCCGGACTGAGAAATTATCTGAGTATATAGCGAAGTTACGCGCGCGTATGAGGATATTTCTTTGAGCCGGTGTCAATAATCGCACAGACCCCATCAGTACTGTCTTGGTACCACGTATCGAATTCTTTCACGTACGTTAACGCCTCTTTCACGTACCACCGGGTATATAGAAAGGTGAGCTTCTTCCACGTACCGACGGGTATATCGGAAGGGCGCGTATATAGAAAGGTTCGGTATATCGGACTGACGGTATATAGATTGGGAGACCTTATACCTGGAGTGATAAGAGCCAAACCCTGTCAGTGATCTCTGCAAAATGGGCACCAATGCCCCAAATTTTTTATTTCCGGATTCATAATTGCTCAGAGGAAGCAACTATGCTGCTTGGAAGACAAAAATCAAGACACAGCTTGAGTTTGAAGAAATTTGGCCTGTTGTGACTGGTACTCTAACCAGATCACCAACGGATGCAACACAACAACGACAATTTGATAGAGCAGATCAGAAAGCAAAGCTCATCATCTTGTTTGGAGTATCCGACGATGTGCAAGTCCACATTCGAGATGCTACATCAGCAAAAGAAGCTTGGGATAAACTAAGCACAATATATGAGGCCAAGAACAAGAATGTCATACTCAATTTGCAGAGTCAGTTACATACGTTGAAATTCAAACAGAATGAGAAAATTGAAGCCTTCCTAAGAAGAGTTGCAGAGTTGAGGGCTTCACTTCTAGCCCTAGGAGAAGAGGTCAAGATGAGTCTCTCGTTCCCATTGTTCTGAGAGCTCTCCCTTCTTCTTATCGAATTTTTGTCACAACTCTAAACTTGTCAGATACAACAGTTATTTTTGACAAGCTAGTAAACCTACTGCAACAAGAGGAAGCAATGCACAACAAGGATGATGAAGAGGAGCAGGCACTGTCTTCACATCAAAATGGAAAGGAAAAGGTAAAGGAAAACCTAAATCCTATCAGAAGTCCCCACATCAGAATCAGTATCATGGGGACAATCAACAGAAGAAGCAATGTCCAATTTGCAAAAGAGCACATGACTTACAAGATTGTTGGTTTAACACATATAAGAAAGGTTCATCAAGCAATTCTGGACCACAACAACAACAAAATTACAAGGGACAGTCAAACAACTATCACGGGCAGAAAAAGGGGAACTGGAAAAGAAGACCCCACCAGCAAGGTAATATTGTTGAGCAACAAGATCAGTCAGACAATGAAGACTTCTTGTTCACTGCTCGATCAAGTGAACCATCCACGTCATCTAGTGAAGTCTGGTATGTTGATTCGGGAGCCACTCGACACATGACCGGCCACAGAGACTGGTTTATTTCAATGAGGGACACACCATCAAAAAATCATGTTTCGTTGGGAGATGATTCTTCATATACAGTTCAGGGGATTGGAAACATTTCTCTACCCCTTGGTTCACGCAACTGTAGACTATCAGATGTTCTATATGTCCCTGGGTTGACAAAGAATCTTCTTTCGGTCAGTCAACTCCTAGATCACAACCTGAAAATTGACTTTGATAGTCAATCCGGCAAGAAAATGTGTCTGATTCGAGATAAATCCAGAGGCTCGAAAATAATTGCAAAAGCCTCCAATGTGGGACGCATACCTTTCCTGAATGTCCAACCCTTCCAAAACAAACTAAAATTGGGAAAGGATATGGTAAACCAGACCACGTGCACAGATGCACTTATTGAATTGAAAAACATTGCAATGTGTGAAAACTGCACTTATTGAAGGGAAATCCTACTCTAAACAGTCACTATAATATTTTCAATAACAATGTTTGAGAAACATAGCATTCATAGGAATTGGAAGTTCCTCTCCATTCAGCGTTGAAAATTGAAAGGTATTGTGTTCTTTGCAAGCCAAAATCATGTAAGGACCACTCCATATTGTATCAAACTTTGTGTGTCTTCCTAGATTTGCACGATCAACATCCCAATTTAACACAATATCTCCTTCATTGAAGACTCTGAATTTGGATTTCTTATTAAAAGTCTTCTTCATCTTTTTCTGATTCTTTTCCATGTTCACATGAGCTTGATCTCTTAGCTCTTATAACTCCATTAATTCTACATAATGAACCTGCAATGGTTCATTTTCAAGCAGCTCCATTTGGTGCAGCAAATCTAATGTGGGTAACTCGACTGAAATAAGCATTCTTTCTTCTTTTACGTAAACAAGCTTGTATGAAGAATCGCCAACTAATCTTTTAGGAGTCACTCTATCAGCCCAAAGTGTTGAATTCAACATTGGATGCCAAGCTCTTTGATTATCCTTGAGTGTTCTTCTGATGATCCTTAAAAGATTCTTGTTAGTACTTTCAACTAAGCTGTTACCTTGTGGGTAATAATTAGATAAAGAACTTAGATAAATTCCATGGTTGACAGCCCAATCTGTTATCTTTGCACCAAGAAATGCTAAAGCATTATCTGACATGATAGTTACTGGAACACATCTATAAATTATACCTTCATAAAAGGATAGTAGTGAGGTTTCGTTAGCATATTTCAAGGATATTGCTTCAGTCCATCATGTGAAATAGTCTATAGCATTGAAAATCCACTTGTGTCCTTGTGAAGAAGGAAAGTTTTTCATGCCAATAAAGTCAAGACCCCACTGCGCAAAAGGTTGATCAACTGAAATAGACTGAAGAGGTAATGAAGATAAACATTCTTTCCCCACAAAGAAAGAACATTTCTTACACTTTCTGATCCATTCAAAACAGTCCTTGAATATAGTGGGCCAATAGTAACCAGCTTTCCTAATTTTTAAGGATGTGGTACGTGCTAAAAATTGACTTCTTGCGGGTATTTCATGGAATTCTAATAATATTTTCTGAATTTTATCATAGTCAACATATCGCAATAAGATTCCATTTATATATCTTTTGAACAAAACACTATCAATAAAGATATAAGGTACAACTTGTAATCTAAAATACCTTCGTTTATTTTTGTCCATACCTTCCAGATAGGTGCCATGCTGTAAATAGTTAACTAAATCAGTCATCTATCTTGATCCCTGGACTTCTTGAGTAAGTTCATGTTGCTTATTTTCTAGTTGAACCATGATTTCTAATTGCTGACACGTAATTTCAGTATGTCGATTTCAATCATCTGGTTTTGTAGATTGTTGTTTTTCTGTATCATCAATAAGGTGCTCACATAAACCTTTACCTCAAATTGTCTTAGCAACCCAGATATCAACATCATATTCCATACCTTTTGTTATCCAGCCTGCTCTTTTCTTATTCAATTCTTTATTTAACAAGAAAGCCTTCACACTTGGATGAGAAACAAGAACATGAATTTTATTTTTTGAAAGCATGTGCTTGAAATTATTTATCCCTCTGACTACTAAAAGTACTTATTTTTCAAGAATTGTGTACCTTTTTTTTAATAATGCAAGCTCTTTCCAAAGAAAGCAATAGGTTTCTCAATATTTTCATCATTAACCTGAGTTAATATAACTGAGATTGTTTCAGCTCCTGCAAATGCATACATTGTTAAATCTTTATCAAAATTTGGATTTGTAAGAGTAGGAGCCTGAAAGATAGCTGTTTTGATTTCTTCAAACCCTTCTCTCCCTTCGCTGGTCCAAGAGAAATTTTTCCCTTTCTTTAACATAGTTGTTAATGGTTTAACCAATGCTACAAAATTTGGAACAAATCCTCTGACAAAGTTAGATTTTCCAAGAAAAATATGCAATGCCTTCTTATGATGAGGCAATGATAGCTGGGATATGGCTTTGATTCTGAAAGGATCAATTGTTAATCCTTGCTTAGAAACAATTTGACCAAGTATTTTACCTTGATGTACTGAAAAGAAAGAATTTTTGGGATTTGAAGATATTCCAAACTGCCTGCATAACTGAAAAGTCTACCTGAGATTTATTAGATGGTCATTAGAATATTTTGAATATACAGTAACATCATCTATATAAACAAGGATGCATTTATTTAACAAGTTGCAAAAATCCATGTCCATTGCATGTTGATATGTTACATCAGCATTTGAAAGGCCAAAACACATTCTTTTGTAAGCATAAGTACCCCACTTGGTGGTAAAAGTTTTTTTGTACCTATCTTCTTATCGAACTAGAATTTGATTGTATCTATTGTAACCGTCTAGAAGAGATAGTCTATCTGAACCAGAAACTATTCTTAAAATCTAATCTATATTTGGAAGTG
Source organism: Taxus chinensis (assembly GCA_019776745.2). Taxonomy (NCBI): domain Eukaryota; kingdom Viridiplantae; phylum Streptophyta; class Pinopsida; order Cupressales; family Taxaceae; genus Taxus; species Taxus chinensis. The sequence continues at coordinate 278,596,440 of CM034147.1, read as the reverse complement.
GGTAATGATCTTTTAATGAAGTTTTATTAAGATCTCTGAAATCCACACATAATCTGATTTTTCCATTTTTCTTCCTAATAGGAACAAGATTTTCTACCCAACTTGAATGCTTAACTTGAAAGATAATACCTAATTCAATCAACTTAGATAATTCTTTCCACATTAGAGGCTCTATTTTAGGATTCACATGCCTCTATTTTTCCTAACTGGTTTAGAATTTGGTTGTAATTCAATACTATGTTGTGCTAAATTAGGATCAAATCCTTTAAAGTATTGGTATCTCCAAGCGAAAACATCTATAAAATTTTTACAAAGATCAATAAATAAATGATTTTAAGTTGAGGAACATACCTTTCCAAGAAAAAAAATTTTCCATTCATCAAGAGAGATCTCCTCATAGTTATCAGCATGTGTTGATATCTTAGTTTTTTCTTTTCTTAATTGATCATCAATGTTGAAGATGTCTTCTTATGTGACAAGACCTTGAGGCAGCTTATTTGTCTTTAGTTGAACAATCTAGTCACCATATAAGTATTGTAATTTATCTTGATTTACTGCAGAAAATTCAGCTTCTTACTACAAAATTCTGTAAATTTGATCATAAATTTCAAAAACCTGCCAGTTCAAATCATTATTAGGTATAGAAGGCCTGACTATCAGCTTAATATGGGGCTGAATTTTTCTGTTCTCTATCTGTTCCAACATTTCAAAGCTAGCACCAACTATTGGAAATCTGTCTGCATGCTTATTTTCAATGCTCTAGGGATTGTCTGAATGTTAATAGAATCAAAATATTCCATTAAGTCTAAAACTCTATGTTTGTAAGAATTCATTAATGGATTCTTACAAACATAGTAAAATTTCTTACTTGATTGATAACCAGCTCAGAATCACCAAAAACCTATAACGTGTTGATACCTCTCTTTTTGGCCCAAAGTAAGCCATAAATTAATACTTCGTACATTTAGCTATGTTAGAAGTGCATAAAAATTGGAGAGTCAAAGATGATAAATACCTTTCATTTGTTGTGTAAGTACAGCATCAAAACCACTCCTTTTCCTTTCTTGTTCTTAGCTCCATCAAAATGAAGCTTCTAAATCTCTTATGCTGAATTTTTTTGTTTTGGACAACAAGAGAAGTGGTGTGTTTTCTTCATGCAAACAATACACACCAAACAAATGTTCTTCAACCTCCTTACAATGGATCATGAGCATGTTCTTCAACTATATTTTCATCCATAAACATGTTAGAAACATCATCTAATGTTGAAACATGAGATACATCATCAAAATCAAACTAGTCTAAGGTTGCATAATTAGCTACTGCATTGAAAGAGTGAGGCCCAATGTGAAATATACCCAATGGTTCTGAATTTATAGTAAACTTGGTGCCATAACATGTAGTGAAAATAAAAAAGGACCAATCTAAAGAGAGATAACCTCCTATCTTTGTTGTGAAATATTTAGATAAGCATAATGCAAAGTAAGGAGGTAAATCTACAACAGTGACATCTTATAAATTAGAAACATTTAGGCAAGCATGAAATGTTACCTCTACATTTATGATTGCACCAAATATATTAGTTGCAATTCCATCAAGTTGTAAGACACTCTGTTCTGTAGACTCATACTACAGACCCAATTTTTTTGAAATTACTTTTGGCATAACTGTGTTACTTGCACCATTGTCCACCATGCAATTACGAATAAGATGTTCCCCAATAATCAATGATAAATAAAATGGTGGTGGCTTCTTGATATCATGAGCATCTAAAAATTTGTGAACCATCCACTTAAATTCTTTGATGTGGTCTTATTCAAATGTTCCAAGGACCTTGTCTTCTTTCTGGACTTCCTTTTTTGATGTTTTAGAAGAAATCTGCATCTTAGCTAGTTCATGAGAAAGTAAATCTTGTTGTCCTAGAATACTTAGAGCATCCCACATTGAGATGTTAATATTATGTTTTTTCATTACATCAATAATGTTAAAAGAAGCAATAGTGTTAGAGATAGATTCAACTATTTTAGCATAGGCCTTAGCAAAAACTGATTCTACTTCAGTTGCCTTTGATATCTGAGGTATAAACAATCTTCTTAGGTCAAGTTGTAGATTTTTTTGTTGTTCTTTATCAGCTGAAAGCACTTGCTATTGTTTGAGGAATAGTGGAACTGTTAGCTAGTTTTGGGGATGTAGATGTATGTCTTGTCAGTGATAGTAGGTAGAACATGCCTATTTTGTTGTTTTTGACTTTCAGTAGCTTTTCCTTGAGCCCTAGTAGTGACTACAATGAAATTTTCCTCATTGAAACTGACTAAATTTTGTTCAGGTACTTTTTGAACCTAAGTATCTTACTTCCCACTCTCCATTTGAGGCATGAACAATGTCTCAAATTGAGGTTATACAACAAAACTTATGTTCAAGAAAAGCATTTAGAAAATTTACAGCTGAATGAGGTTGATTACAAGGTTAAAACCAATCTTCTGTAGCCATGTTAACTTGGACTAAAACATTAGATGAACTTGAAGTGTTTAGATCAAATTTCCTTTGTTGATAAGGATGCCTATAATTTTTATTCTGCTGGTAAGGCTACCTATTTTGTTGGTTTTGCTTATAAGGAGCTTGATAAGGTCTGCTAGGTAATGCAAGTCTATTTTCAATTGAATTCAACTTATTCCCCATAGTCTGCAAAGATTTAAATACATCATGTGATGGGGCTGCAACAACAGGTTCTACAATTGTAAAAAGGCTATGGGATAGGGGCTAAATCTGTCAAAAATAGCATTGAAGGCTTTGGTGCTAATTTTTCAGCTTGAATAAGGTTGTTTTCAACTTTTATAGAAATATCATAAGCATCCGAAAGAGTATCACCTCCCATAGATTGAATCATAGTTGAAATATAAATAATTAATGCTCTAAGCTAATAAAAGAAAGCGTGATCAACTTGAGGCTTAACAATTGCTAGGATTCTTTCCCAAGTTATAGAAAAACAGATGTTGAAACTGGACATGTATTCATGAGGAGCTCTTTTAATAGTAGACAACTGTTCTATGAGGGACAAATGATTTGAATTATCTTGGAACTGTTTCAGCAATTTTTCACCTAAATCATCCCAAGTTCTTATGCTTCCAATCTCTAGATTTCTATACCATTGCAAGGCCTATCCTTTAAAAGATGCAGCTAAAACTCTCAAAGCTACATCTTCATGAGTGATATTATGGACTGCACATAAGGTTGCAACATATTTGATATGCTCTGAAGGTGTAACCTGATTTTCACCAGTGAATGATGGCAAACTTTTCATGGAAGCATTAGGGATATCATGATAAACTAGAATTACTAATGGGCTGCCATTAGTAAAGGTCACAAAATTCCTAGGTGGTTGAATAGCCATTGGAAAAAAATGGGATATTAATAGAGAAATTGATACATGGTGAAGGAATATTAGGAGGAGGGTTATCAAAACCGGGTCTATTATACGGTAAATTATTACCAACTCTTCTCCTTCTAGCAGAATTCAAAGGTAAAGAAACAAATTCAGGAGGAATTCCTCTTACCGATGATCTTGTAGTCACTTTATGCATGGAACATGTTGCAATACTGGTCTGAAATCATCCTTTACGGAGTCACAAAAAAAACTTTAAATCTTTAGAATAAATTGCTGCAACTTGCTCCTGAAAGTAACTTTTGATCTGCTGTAAATCTGCTATAGATAGTCGTAACTTGCATGCAGATCTGATTCGTTGTCCCACCGGGTGTGCCAAAAATTGTTATCTCTCGAAAGTTCACCCTGTAGAGAGATGGCTGTAGGTGTTCTAAGCTTGCAAAAATTGATCTCTCTCTCTCTCTCTCTCTCTCTCGTAGATACAATGGAAACACCTCAGGTTAGTGGGTATACCTATTTTGAGGTGAGTCTCCGGTATCAAGGCCGGTTCCTTATTGATGTATCCTAGACTGATTTTTCTAAGGTTAAGGGTAAAAAATGAGTGTAAAATGATTAAAACTGAGGTGATACACAAAATTTATATAAGGGATTTGACTGAGTATATGCACAACTAATAGATGAAAGGATTCTTGATGCACGAAACAATAGTTTTTTGTAGAATGTTAAGGGCAAAACACTTTGAGGTATTGAGGGAAAGTATCAAAATAATATTACTAAGTTACAACATGCACATTAATATCATGCAGAAATTACCGAATTTGCAACAGGGTAAGATGATTAACCAGGGAATTTAACATTCACAAGATTAATGAAAACATACACAAGAGTGCAAATAATTGTGAAAGGTAGAAAATACTTCACATTCAGATGGTAAAACTAGCAAAAAATTGATTCAGCACTCATGTATCTAAAAGTCCTCTTTTGTGCTTTGCCAAAGCACACAATATAGAAAATTTGATTTCCACCCTTCCTAAAAATAGACTAAGGCTTATACTCACCCATGCATCCTATTTTTATCCTTCATCTATTAATAAATAAAGGAATAAAAATAGAACATGCAATTACAAATAGGCATTAATAGCCTTTGATTACATCTCAATCAAACTGAAGTTGACTATTCTATTTTTAGGAAAAAAATGGGTGAATAATTTGCTAATAATAAGCTTTCTTGCTAGGCAAGTCTCTTTCCTTGGTGCATGTGAATTTGTCTTCTTATTGTTCTGTCCCCTAGTGAAAGCATGCAAAAATTAACTCCCTGTTTGTGAGCAAAATAATTACAACACTTGCAAAATTTGCAAAATAATCCATCCACTCATCCACTTGATGGGGACCACCTCCATATGCACATGCTCAACTTTTCCTCTGCAGTTTGCGGGGCCACCCTTACACTTGATCACTAATATCCATTCAAGTTTGGCCACCTCTTGTGGACTTATAAAATTATTTTGTTTTGAAATAAGTATAAGGGGAACTTTTGTAAAAGACCACCATTTTACCACCTTTGATTAAACACACACCATGTAATACTTGTCAGCTTTTGCATTTGGGTAACACTTGATTATAGTTTTATAAGGTCTTACCTTTTGGGTGATCATCGGTGAACATGATTCTTGTCAAGCATTTTATATTATTTGAAGTTGGACTATAGTTGATCCTTTTGACATTTTGAAGGAAATGATTTTTTTTTTAATCATGGGGCTGGCCCCCTTTGCAAGATGACTCACCCCTTAAAAATTTGGTTGGTGACATGGCTAACTCAGGTAGAGTTCGCTTTGATATTAGTGATCATTTTGTAATTGTTGATATTGTGTACTTTGAGATATCAGGCCTGTCGATCTTGAAACTATAGTTAGGGTTTCGCCAGCATTGAATGTTGTTGGTGGCATATTACCTAGGTGGGTTGCTTCAAACTTGGGGATTAATCCTTCAGCCTTGATCTGTTGTCCTTTTCAAATTTGATGGCCATTGATCTTTGACCGTGGTTGAGTTCGCTTAACTAACCCAATGATTGGGCTCAGGCAGTAAATCAGGAAGCTTGACCCTAATGATCATTTCATTTGGCTTTTTAGTATGAGGGCAAAGCCTTGGAAAATTTTTGTTGACACCATTGTTGTTTTCTCCTTGAGCTTGGCCCTTCTGCATAAATGGTTTTTGAGCTCGGTTGCACTTGTATCTTTTATGGCTCTGCTTTGTTCGGGATTTGAGGCTTTGAGCTGTTTTTTCTCAAAAGGTGTCTTGGAAAATATGTGAGGATTTTGGTAGACACCATGACTGTGTAGCTCTATGGATTTGACAAATCCTTGGTTGGAGTTCATGGAGGCTTTGAGTTGTATTCACTCTATTGAAGTCATTTGAGCTCGGGATTATGGTAACTTAGTCATACTGTTTGAAAAAGAATGGTAAGTTTTGATCTCCTGGGTGCCACAGTTAATTTGTCTTTTCCATCTTGACTTTACAAAATACTGATAATACGTTCTTTATTTGCATTTTCTGTGGTTTTGTGGCTTAACATTGGTCATTTCGAGTTGAATCTCGTTTTGAGATTGCTCCTCTTTAGCTTTGAATCAAATTATCTCACAAGGGTTTACTCTACTTCAATACCAGTAAGTACATGTTTCTTACTCTAATTTTGATACTCATTAATGGGTTTTATGATTAAAGTCAGAAACTGTAATTTCCTAGACACGGGTATTAAGTTTTTTCATCTCCTTGCTTTTCTTGAAACGAGAATAAATATGAGTGAGATTTTCCATTTGGGTTACTTTGTAAATATATGTGCGAGCCTGGGTTTTTGTGCACTTGAATATGGTAGTCGTTCATTGAGATTCCATAGTGTGTTAGTGATTCCATAAAACTGTGGAAAATGTTTTGGGTCTGCATTATCTCTGTACCTTGACTTCCCTGATTTTGAATTGGTGACTGTAGTTATTTGTTGTGACTTGAATTCTATAGCATTCTTCAGATTTTATGCATGCAACAAACATGAAAGTATGTCATGAAAATTTCCTCCAGGCCCTCTATAGCTTCTTTGTTTTCTCACTGTAGCCATGATTATCTGTCTGGAGATTTAGCAATATGCATTCATTCTTGATTGTATGTCACCATTATTTTGATTTCAAAGCTCTGTTTCTGAGGAGTGCCCTAAATGACCGTTACATTATGAGATCACTGTCATTTTCTTAGCTCAAATTTCTAATCTGTATGAATCTCCATCTGGGTTCAACATGGTACTACTCAGAAGGTTACCAAACTCTGATTTTCATGTTTTGAGCATAAAAAATTCTGTAGCTCTATATTTCTCAAACCTGACAGTTGAATATAATTTGTGTGCACATTCCTTCTATACCTCTTTTTGGAAAACATTATTTGCAAGCTGAAAGTTTACTTTCCTTCATGACTTACTTGATCATTGTTGACTCTTAAACTACAAAACTGAAACTTTGATTTTCTCAACTGTAATAGAAGCATATTCTCTGATATTTTGTACTTAAGATGTCATTCTTCCTTTGGCTCTAAATTTGATGATTACTTGAGGGTTTTCTATGCTTCAATTTTACCAGTGAAAAATTGTTTCCCCTACCCTGATATGTATTTTTCAATTTAAAGTTCAAGATAGTAAAACCCAGATTTGGGTATCTTTCCCTTGGCATTGGTACTGGAAATTACTTTACTTCATTCAATTATGTAATCTGTTTTTGATCTTAAGAGGTATTTGTACCTTACATGTCACTTTCTTGAAATTATAAGCAGTTATTCATCCATGTAATACTATTTTCAGGCATAAGCCTTGATTCAGATGCTTTGTTGAAATACTGTAATCTTGTTTCTTTTATTTAGATGCTTTTTTTATTTGATAGTAGTTCTTATGCCATGCTGGAAAATTTTAAATGTTAACTTTTCATGGCGAAGCCCTGGTAAAATTTTTCTATAATTCTCTCTTCCTTCCTTTTTCAGCTGTAGTAGTTGTATTTTCTGATTCAAATTATAGAATGTAACACTTTTTCTGTTGAAGCTGATTTGTTGTTGGAAACTGAAACATAATAATTGTATTCTTAATCATGACATGCTTTTCTACTTTTCCGTATCACTTACTTGATTTACATAAATCTTTTAAAGCATGTATTAGTTAAAATCAACACGATGGAAAGATGTAAATGTCCATTTTACATGGAGAATCCCTGTCAAATTTTTCCCAAAATCTTCTTTCTCATTCTGTTTTAGCTGTAATTTTTTCTTTCCAATTAACTTCAGCTTCTTGAAATATGATTCTTCATTTTTAGTTGCAATCCGAAACTTGTACTTCTATTTTTCAGTCTCTCTTTTGTACTGTAACTTATTATATTTGTATGACAGTTACCGAAACTTGAGTTGTATTCTTCCTTCATTCCAACATGTACTTAATGACTTAAGTGCTTTATACCATAGGATAAAAGTCATTGAACTCTGCAATCTTTATAGAAAGACTTTATTTATTTATTCTTGACTTCAACCTGTACCTGCACACTTAAGAAAATAGTTAGAAAATATTTAGGCTTTTTGGCCCCTCTTATGTCCATGGTTTTTATTTTCTTCTCCCTCCTTTCTGAGTGAGTAAAACATGTATGCAGTTTGATCTTCAAGTAAACTATATCTCATGTTCTTAAGAGACTCATATGCACAAATTAGGATAGTAAAGGATTATGGATTGATCCCTGAGATCATAACTGATAGTTTTCTCTTCTCATCTTTTCAGGCACAATGATTTCAGCAACAAAGATGAAGAAGGAACAAAGCTAGAAATGGAGATGTCTCAACCAAAGAAGAAAGCCCCAAAGCAATGATGGGTTCACTCATACTCCTTTATTTTCTCTTTCATGCATGTGTACCTCTTATTTTAGTAGTTGTACTTTACTTTTCAGTTACATCCCGCGGCTTGTGTGGGAACATTTCAAATTCCTTATGAATAAAACATTGAATTTTGAAATTGATTTGTGTATTTCTTTTTGCATTTCAACTTTCTGTATGAATTGTATGATGAACTAAACAACTCAGTAATATAATTGAATGTCTTAATCATGAAGGAAAGAACATTAAAGAAAACCTGTAACATCTAGTAATGAACTCTAATTTCTGCAATTTGCATTTATGTTTGTTGTTCCAAAACTTAGCATTTCATCTATTCTGCAATTGGATGTCTTTATTAATACAACACAACTGTCCTTCGGGGTCTTTTGTTCTTTTACTGAAGATAGTAATGAAATTACAGACTATGTGATCTGCTATGTTTTGTAACAACAAACATAGCTATATATTTCATGTAATCGTTAGTTAATTCAGCAGTAACAATATATTTGAAAGAAACTTCCCTAAGTTAGGTATACTTCACCAATGCTATCCATCGTAACGAAGTTTTTGAGTTTCTGATTTTGCACAAGTGTAAAAATTGTCAACAGTGTTCCCACAAGAACTTCCCAAAATTCAAAGGTGATGGTACCCATCTTCATGAACAACACATCTCTACCTTCAGCACATTATGCAAAATTATTGGAATCGAACATGAGGATATTGCTATGAGATTGTTCATGGAATCAATTCAAGTAAAAGAAGATAAATAATTCTACCTGCTACCAAATGGATCAATCACCTGTTGGGATGACATCAATGCTACCTTTGAGGAAAGATTCAAATCAATTGAAGATTGTAAGGATCTCTTGATACAATTGGATCAAATGAAGAAAGGATCTAATGAGATTATGAGGGACTTCGTAGCACATTATAACAAGTTACTCAAAAATATACCTCTAAAATATGTGCCCTTTGATAACAACGTAAATAGGTTCTTCAACAGTGCTCAAATGTCGGAGGTATGATTCTTTCTCTGGAGGGTTCAACCAATGAATCTAGTGTAAAAAAAAAATGGCCATTGAAGTTGAAGATGACCTCACCCTATCAGGGAAAATCAAGAACCCTTCAAAGGTAAAGCTCAACATCCCAGAGATGAGAAAATAGATCCATTGCCACAGAGAATGGTAAATGACATGGCATCATTGAAGAGGGAAGTTTTTCAATGAACGTATCCTCAAAACCATAACTCAAATTTGATTATTGGGGCACCCCGAAGGCTTGCCTTAAAGGCCCCAACTGTCAATGCCAGTTATAGGACTCAAGAAGATGAAGAATAATTTGAACAAGAATGTGAAGAAGGTGATTCCCTAGAGGTTGGTGAGGTAGAGAATGACGCACAAATTTGATTATGTGAGTATTCCATAGGTGATGATGATAACAACAAAGATGCACCTAGTTTCTCATGTGCGGTATTTACCCATTCTCAGTATGAGAAAGGAATCAGTTCCTCCACTACTACAAATAAGGAGAAGGTTGATGATCCTCCCATGACGTCTCCACAAAAGAAGACAATCAATCAAGAATCTTCTTTTCCACCCTCCATGGAGTCTACACTGGAAAAAATGGATCCCATGATAAGCAAGAGGTCACTTGCCTTCCCAAGTAAGTCTCTTAATGCTTCTTCTAAATATAAATTTGCATCTATGAAATATAGACCTTCAATCACCTCTATTCTCTTAAATCAGCCTCCATTCCCTAAAAATCCACTCCTACTTCCAAGTTCTTCCTAAGTTCAAAATTAGTGTCTCCATCTCCCCTATGAGCATATGATCCTTTTAACATCATAGAACATATGAAGTAGACCAAAGTGCTGATTACTAAAACTGAATATTTGGAGACTCATCCAGAACAATTTTTGAGTTTATCCGTCATATAAGGGGCAATAGTTCAAAGTTCAATACTGTGACCCCTAACTCTAAATACCTATTTCCAAACCCACCTACACCTCCATAACAGAATATTTTTTCCTTAAGTGCATCAAAGACCAATAATATCCATCCATTATATGTAAATTTAAATTTCCTTGAGCTGATTTTTCAAAAAAAGATGTAAATTTAAAAACTTACCTTTTTAAAAAAAACTACGGTTTTTAAAAACACATAAAGATCTAAAAGACTTTTAAAATATTTGTGATTTAAAAAAGCATGATTTTTTTAAAAATGTGTTTTTAAAACTTACTAAAAAAAACAAGGATTTAAAGCATTACGGTCTGAATTTTTTAAAAAAGCGGTTTGATTTTTAAAAGATTAAAAAAGAATGAAAGCTTTTTAAAAAGGCGATTGAAATTTTAAAAAAGGGACCACATTTTTTGTAAAAAATTACCAAAATTAACCAAAAATTACCACGTTTTTATTGACCAAAGGAAAATGCGTGCCAAAAAAACTGTTACCAAAAAAACCACGTACCAGTTTGCAAGGGAATTTGCGCAAGTTTTGAAGCTAAAGAAAACGCAGTGCTTGGACGCCGTGAATTTTGTTTGGGTTGCTGTCAGTGCACAGGAGGCCATGTAGAAGTAGCCATGGGAGGAGGGACAGCCATAGGAGGAGGCGGTGTAAAATGTTGCAAAGTTTGTAAACCAAAACAATCTACGCAAAGAGTTTGTAAACCATGAACAGTCTGTGGCAGACGTTGAGGGCAGAGGGGCCGTGGGCCATGGGGCAGCATAGAAAAAACACCACAACAAGAAAAAATTATCTCCTTCATTTCAAACACGAACACGAACTCCTCCTCAACCCTTCACGTAAAACAACGAACTCCCAGCCATAAAAGGAAATTGTATTATGCAAAATACCAGAAAACAGAAAGCCAAAAAACCACAGAGATCTAAAAAATTTCACTTCTATTTTAAAAATTTTATTAAAAAAATAAAATAATCTCTATTTTGTCTTAAAATCCAGATTTAACTGTAGATAGCTAAATGTGCCTATAAATACCTTGAAACCTCCAGGGTTGGCTTTCACCTCATTTCTGTTTTTTACTTGTGATTGTTTACGGTGTCCTTTTTTGTTGCGCTCCATGAAACACTGTTGTGGTCTCCTCTCTTGCGCGTTATTACGCTAATTGAAAAATGAGTTACCAAGTGTTTCAAACCACACGTAGGGACCCGATTGTACTCAATGGACTAAACTATAAAGTGTCAAAAGTAGGGGGGTTGTTATTGTCTTGGGTGGTTGTGTTTATTTTCTGCATTTCTCTCTCTCTCTCTCTCACTATGGATGCACTTTCAATTCCTTTGCTTACGCCATTCAAATTTTTCAAATGGAGCTCGAAAATAATATTGAAACTAAGGGGTAAAGGGTTATTCCACATCACCATGGAAAATGAGACTAAACCAGATGACGAACCTGAAAAATCTAAGTGGTAAACCACAGTGATGAAGATTTAGGTCTTCTTTGCATGTCCATTTCTCCTGAATTACTCTTCCACATTGAGGCATTTGAAACACCTAAATCTGCGTGGAAAACATTGGATGTGATGTTTAGACAACTAGATGACATGAGAGCACATGAGTTGGAAAAAAAACTACTAGGGTTAAATCCTAGTGACTTTGAAAACCTACAAGCTTTCTTCTCAAAAAATTTCCACATTAGATTATTGTTAAAATGATGTCAAGTAGAAAAGAAAGATTCTCAACTGATCTTGTTGATTCTCTCTAAGCTAGGTCCCGAATATTCTATCTTCGTGTCAACTTTCTACGCTACAAAAGCTACTTTGGGCGATACTTGGACTATGCTCTCCTTTGACTGTTTTTAGTCCCAACTCATTCGAGAATAGGACAAACTCATTCAAATGGGTCTCTCAAGTCCAAGTCACATGCCCTTGTAGCAAGTACTAGAAAGGGAAAGAAGATTGAAAAGAAGAAAGAAACAAAGGATCAACCTAAAAATGACACAAACACTTCGACTTCTGAGCCTAAGGCATAGGAAAGTAGGTTTTTGTGTTCCTATTGCAAGAAGTATTGTCACGATGAGCAACACTGTTTTAAGAAACAGATTGATCACTTATCTCATTTACTTGAGAAGAATAAAATAAGTGTTCCTGAATCCATAAAACAAAGTGCTCCGAAGGCCGAGTCTTGTGCTGCAAAAGGTGCTAAAAATGATAAGAAGAAAGGAAAGGCCCTTATAGCCAGAGTTGCTCCTTCATCAACATGGATTATAGATTCCAGTGCCTCGCACCACATGGGTTCTTTGCATGTTGAGTTTTCCAACATCAAACCTTGTGGTATGTCCCAAATCATGATGGGTAATGACACAACAGTGTCGGTTTCTGGTAGTGGATCGGTAGAGATGGATGGGGGAACATTTAACCAAGTGTTGAGTGTTCCTGATCTCTCTACTAATCTCCTATCAGTTTACCAAATTACTCACCTTGGTGAAGGAATGAGAGTGGAATTTGGTCCTAACTCGGTGATTATTCATGAGCTTAACAATGAAACTACAGTGGCTAAGGGAAAGGCATATCACCATTCACGGTTGTACACCTTCTCCCACTTTACTTCTCATTCTACACCCACTGCCTTGCTCACTTATGCAAATGAGGTTAGTAAGCTATGGCACGAGCGTTTTGGACATCTAAATTATCGCTACTTTAAACAATTGAGTCAAAACGAAATGTTCAACGGGCTGCCTCACGTCAAGTTTTCTAAGGGTCTTTGTGAGGGTTATACCCTTGGAAAGCATCTTGAAAAGAAATTTGACAAAGGAAAAGCCTGGAGAGCCACTTGTCCTTTGGATCTTGTTCACAACGATGTTTCTAGTCCATTTCCTTCTCCTTCGTTTACTAGAGCTCTTTATGTGCTAACCTTCATTGATGAATATTTGTGATATAATTGGGTATATTTTCTTAAGCTTAAGTCTAAAGTATTTGAACATTTTAAGGACTTTAAGGCTCTTGCTAAGAAACAGGCGGAATGGTCTATTAAGGTTCTTTGAACTGAAAATGGAGGTGAATATGTAAACAATATGTTCATGGATTTCTGTAGTTTTGAAAGGATCTCTTTACAGCATACAGTTGCTTATAGCCCTTCACAGAATGGAGTCACAGAAAGAAAGAACCGTACTCTAAAGGAGATGGCCACTTGTATGATTCACTCGAAGTCTCTTCCTCCGCAGTATTGGGCTGAAGCAGTGAATTGTGCAAATTACATTCAGAACCATGTTCTACACAAGGCAGTAAGAGGGATGACACCCTTTGAAGCCTGGTTTGGACACAAGCCTGATGTTGAGCACTTTTGAGTCTTCGGATCCAAGGCTATGGCTCGGATTCCCAAGAAGAAATGCAAGGCTTTGGAACCACAATCCAAAACTTTTATCTTTGTAGGGTATCCTAATGGTGTGAAGGGATATCGATTGATGAATCCTACTTCTCATGAGCTGTATATCGAGAGAAGTGTTAACTTCAATGATTCTTCTTCAACTTCTACTTCTCCACGTATTGAGGTTCTTCAGCTTGCTGATTCAGATTCTGACTCATCAGATGATGATACTATTGAGCGTGCTCCTCTTCTGGATCCTCTCAACCATCAGACCTTTGAGTCTTCTAATTCTTATAGTAGTGATGATGAGGACTATGTCCCTTCTCGCTCAAGTGAAGAATCTTTCGACTCTGAGCCTAATCCTCCTGGTCCCTTTTGGGCCCGGAAAAATTTGCAAAGTGCTGGAGATTTAGTTGGAGATACTTCGGATATGAGACGTAGTCACTCAGATTTCATTGGACCCCACTCTTTCTTCACCTCTGCCTCTGATCCACAATATTTTCGGGAGGCTTATGGTATTCCTGAGTGCGATTATGGCATGGATGAGGAGTATTCCTCTCTCATGAAGAATGATACTTGGGATCTCACCACTCTTCCAAAAATAATAAAAATCATTCAGTGTAAGTGGGTGTTCTGAACAAAGTATGGAGTAGATGGAGACATCAAAAAGTTTAAAGTGTGATTAGTAGCTAAGGGTTTCTCCCAGATAGCTGGGGTTTATTATACATAAACCTTTGCTCCGATTGCGAAGATGACTTCTATTCGACTGACCCTAGCCATTACCGCAACGAACAGATGGAAAGTCCATCAAATGGACGTTAAGAGTGCCTTCCTTCATGGTGACCTAGAGGAAGATATCTATATGGAACAACCTCTGGGTTATGTCTAATATTCCTCCCTCATTTGTAAGTTAAAGAAGTCTCTTTATGGCCTTAAACAAGCCCCTCGGGCTTGGTATGCCAAGATGGACTCCTTCTTACTTACATCAGGGTTTACTAGGTGTCACTCTGATCCAAATGTTTATATTCTATGGCAAGATGACTCCATACTCATTCTTGTTCTATATGTTGATGACTTGTTGATCATAGGCAGCTCTTCCTCTATTATTGATTATGTGAAGATCACCTTAGCCAACAAGTTTTCCATGACTGACTTATGTCTGCTTCATTACTTCCTTGGGATCTAGATTTCACAATCTGATTTGGGAATCTTGATTTCGTAACCTAAGTATGCTCTTGATTTGCTAGCTCGGTTTCAGATGTCTGATTGCAAGTCTTGTCCTACTTCTTTTCTTTCTGGGGTTAATTGGTTTCAGATTGCTCTACTCTCTTAGTTGATGGTACTCTTTATCGACAGCTGGTGGGGAGCTTGATTTACTTGACTCACACTTGACCAGATTTATCATATGTTGTTGGGATCATTTCCAAATTCATTCAGGAGCCACATGAGCTGCATTGGAAAGTAGCTAAATAGATCCTTCATTATGTTCGTGGCACTTATGCTGATGACATTCACTATCATGGAAGGGTATTGGCGTAGCAACTGATTAACACAATGAGATCCCTCTCCACCATCAGTTCGAGCTTTTGGTGTGACGGAAAGTCATGTAGCTTTGATACCAGGTAGTTAAGCGTGCCACCCCCAGAGTAGTTCTGGGATGGGTGACCTCCTGGGAAATTCCCGGTGTCACTTCCTCCTAATGCTGTTGGACCTGATTGGGTGTATACTTGGATCCATTGTGTAGGAGGGTATTGGTGTAGCAACTGATTAACATGATGAGATCCCTCTCCACCATCAGTTTGAAATTTTGGTGTGACGGCAAATCGTGCATCTCTGATACTAGGAAGTTAAGCGTGCTAACCCCAGAGTATTTCTGGGATGGGTGACCTCCCAAAAAATTCCCGGTGTCACTTTCTCTTAATATGCCATTGGGCCTAATTGGGTGTATACTCGGCTCCATCGTGCGGGACGGTGTTGGCGTAGTAGCTGAATAACACGATGAGATCCCTCTCCACCATAAGTTTGAGCTTTTTGTGTGATGGTAAGTCATGTAGCTCTAATACCATGAAAAGTGTTTGCGATAATTGAATTAGAAACGAGGCACCACGAAGTAGTTGCACTCCAACGGAAACGCGATAGCTCCAGCGATAACAAGGAAAAAATGATCAGTAATGGAATAACTTGCTCAACAGAAGCAAAGATTGCATAGAGGAAAGACAACGGAGTGTCTTGGCATGCTCATAAATGAATAGAAAAGAGCTATATATAGGGTACTGAGTAACCCTAGTGCATGACACACATGAAACCCTAAACCTAACCCTAAACCTAACCCATGTGAGATGACCCTCCAACATGAGAGGAGGACACATAGGATAACTCACACTAACATCTCCCTTCTCATCGGAGAATACAAACTAAATAATTGCATAATAGATTGAAGATCCTCTGAAAATGTAATTCTTGTGAAGGTCGCTAATGCCCTCAAACTCATAGTGACCTTGGATGGTGGCTCTTTTTACTCCATGGAGTCAAAAGAAGTACCACGTGTAGGGAAAGTCAAAGATGCACAACTGGTTCTTTCTGAATTTCCAAATAAGAATGTGCCAATGACTATCTTGGTAGTAGACATACTGACTAAAATTGGAATGCTATTAAGAATAAGATCTTATCCATATTTCGCCCTTGTGCCAAATACTGGATCGACCAAAATCCCGCATAACAGAAAAGGGTCTCAAAATTGGCCAAGTATAAATGTGTAAGTAGAGAATGCCAAGTGTCAGTATGGTGTTGTTTCAAGGGGTGAATAGAGAAAAGGTTTCTAAACAAGCACCAAACTGCCATGTGTCCCATATCAAAAGGGACCCATTTTTCCAGCTGTTTTCCCACCCTCCTAAATAGACCTGATACAAACTTTGAAGGGGCATATCTTTCGACTCAGGGCTTGAAATATTACAAATCTGATGTTGTTGGAAAGATCTCGGCCTCACCCATGCCATGGGGTCTGAAACTTTAATTTTGAGGAGGTTAGGTGAAGAAAATGGAGGAAACGTCTTCGGGATTTTAATGCAGGATCTTCTTGCCTCAAAAAGTAGATCAAATTTGATCTATTTCACCGTTTCCTCTTCCTTCAAGGTGCCGAACCAAGGATTGATGCAAAAAAGATGGATTTGGGGAGAGATTTCATTAGAGGCATTAACATCGGTGGTTGAGTTTTAACCTATTTTTCACGCTTCTCTCTCTCTCTTTCTTCTTTCAGGACTGAATCTATAAATGTGGGGGTAGGATACATTGTAAAGGGTTGGAAATTCTTTGTTTTTTAGGATCCCTTCTCCTCTTAGCAAAAGGATTTTTGGGGTTCAGGCCTTCTATCAAAAATTTGCAATACGTTTCTACCTCTTGGCTACTTTGTAATGGACTGTATGAATCTACAGAGTAATAAAACACATCTATGATCTATTTTAGATCCTCTCTTGTCTCTTTTACTTTTCATCTAGTCTCCCATTACATATCTAGCTATCTGTGCTTGTTTATTGTATGCATTTTGTTGGTCAGTGCCTATTAGAAAAATAAGTGGTCATCATTCCTTTGGTGCATCACCTCGTAGTTTAGCTTTGTTTTAATTTATGTATTCCTTCTATCCTTGTCTCCTTGGTAAAGTTTAGGTTAGGATTAAGAACGGATCCTCTAAAAGTTTCTCCATATGCACTTAAATAGAGGAATAAGGAACCAACCTTCAATCTGGAGGGATTTCCCATTTTGCAAGGTCCCCACACCTTAGAGAAAGTTCAATGTTACGCAATCACACCAAATGACTCTGCCTTAGAAAAGTAGACTTATAGAACTCATTTGGGGGTGCTGTGATTTTGTGTTAATAGTTTTGGCACGACCAGTTGGACTAAGAAGTCTCCATCTTATTACAGTAGGGATTGATGTACACTTTTTGTGATTCTGGATTTTAAGAAGCCTTAAAATTGTACATATGGCGACTCCAAAAGAAACAAATCTATTGGTTTCAGCATCCCAATATTGGGAGATTCATGAGAAAAACCCAGTCTAGAGCAAGGAAAGAAGGTATATTTGAATACTTGCATCTATTCCTAGGCAGAGAAGGAGAGGAAGAAGAATTCAGAGGTCTCCATCTCCACCAAGCAGAATCTTGTCAACACCTCGACCTTCAAGGCCTTTATTTCAGTCAACAAGGATTCTTAGGCCAATCAGAATAGCACAACGAAATCCATATGTCAACTTCACCGACAGCAGTCCACTCACCTTGAATGCACAAAACTTAGTTCTGATTGCAACATTAAAGAGAATCCCACATTTCAATGGGGAAAATAAAACTTCTCCTAGTGACCATGTCCAAGATATTGTAAATGTCTGTACAATCCAAGAGATCCATGAGATGGACATTGTAGTCAAGTTGCTCGCCTCTTCATTCAAAGGGAAAGCTTCACAATGGTTCAGGAGTCTTGAAGCAGGCTCTATCTAGAACTAGAACCAGCTGTGCACAACCCTTCACAATCAGTTTGGGGAAAAAGGTGATAACTTGTATTTGTTAGAGCAACTAACAAAAATCAAGAGATCCCCGAATGAGCAGCTGACAAAATTCAACCTCATATTCCAGTGGACATAGGATAGGATTCCAACAACAGTAAAGCCCACTAATGAAGGTTCCTTCTTATACTTTCTTAGGGATTTAAATTCTAATATTTCTCTGATGATTCAGTCAATGGGGGGCACTACATTATCTGTAGCCTATAGCCTCTCCATAAGGGCTGAGAACTATTTGATTCAAGCAGGAAAAATTGCTCCTAGGTCATTCATGCCTCTGTACCCTGAGTTAGGAGGCCCAGATACTAGCCAAGCACCTACATTAGCTCCTATACCCACCCCCAGGAGTCAAAGCTCAGCTGAAGCTTCCACATCATCATCTAATACCTCTAAAGAGTTTTAGGAAGTGGTGATGAAGCAACTACAAAATTTTAGGAATGAGCTAGTGACCATCAAAAGACAACAAGCTTAGATTTCCAGGCCATACCAGTCGTAGGCTTAATATCAAGCTAGACCCTAGTATCAACAGAATAGGCCACCACCTTAGACCGTAAACCAAAGCCAAAATCAAGGATAACCCCAAGCTACTAGACCTTTTAATCTGTATGATCCTAACACAGCTTCAACGTTAAGAGCATTGGTCCAAACATTGAACAATATGGCACAAGAATATGATTGGTGTTTTCCATGCAGTTAGCCACACAACCAATAAACGTGCTTTAATGGTGCTCTAAATCAGGCCTTGATGGTGCAAACTAGTATGGTGCCACAATAACCTGGCCAAGCTGAAGATTAGCAACAAGGAGCTCAACAAGGTGGCCCCCCAAATGAGACTATGCTTATCAACTGCCAGGTTAAAGAATTATGTGGGATTAATCAGTTCCCTTCTCAAAGTGTAGCTACCAATACACAGTCCAACAGGAGAAGTATTGGAGAGGCTTGACCACTGAATTTAGGTGAACCTCAATCTTCCATCACTTCAAAAGGTCCTGGTGTTCCAAGTGCAACTCTAAACATACAGAACCAATCCAAGCCACCTCCCAAACCTAGTCAAGCACCGATTGTAATAGCCCATGTGCAAGAAAGAAATGTGTCTGGGAAGGGGCAGCAAAAGGACAACACATTCAATATTATTAAGCAGATGAAAAGGACAAGTGTGAACATTTACTATGGGAGTCACTGGCCATTCCAGGGCAAAGAGATCTATTACAGATTGCCATGCAAAATTGGTCAAGTTTAAATCAACGCACTAACCAGCAAGAAAGAGTGCTTACCAATGCAATTCAGCCTGAGACGAATCATGGAGAACAACAAGGTAAAAACCTGAGACCTCCTCCCTTCTATGTCTCACTGATTATTAGGGACAAATTAGTGCATAATTGTATGATTATTTCTAGGGCCAGTAGTTCTGTGATGTCCAAACAAACAGTTGATCAGTTGGGTCTCCAATATGAGGTCATCTCTAGAGGAGTAGTCCAATTAGATGGGATAACAGTAACCACTGTGGGAATTATCAAGGATCAGAGTCTCGCTCTACATGCTTGCCCTAATGTGAATTTTTTGCAAAATGTGTCAATCATAGACCTGCCACCACATTTTGCTTTGTGTCTGTACAGAGACTTCACTGTCAAAATTAGAGGCTACCTGTCTGCTAATTGGTCACATATGCTCTTTAGGACAAGGTATGGGATGAAGGCCACAACCAGATCTAAACCTATTACTGATTATCATATTTAATCCTATGTGCCTAGCCCAATCAATTCCAACTTCTCAGCTTTTGATCAATAAGACTTCCTAAACAATAATGAAACAGATATCAAGGTGGGATGTATCCCAAACTTGACCCTAGATGAGTGGGCCGATGAAAAACATGCTTTTGACCCCTATAAGGAGATGGAGGAATCTGAACTGGGCGTTTACTACCTACATGAAGAGAATCAACCTCTTCCTGACCTAATCAAGCCAAAATACAAGGATGACAATGAGGTATGGAAATTTTTCTTTGATGGCTCAAGGAGTAGACAAGGAGCTGGAGGAGGAGCCATGATTGTTTCCCCCAAGGGTATGAGATATTATTCAGCCTTCAGATTCTAGTTCTCTTGCTCAAATAACACTGCTGAATATGAGGCTTTAGTCTAAGATCTTCATTGGGTAAGGAAGCTGGGAATTAAGAACTTGCAAGTATTCGGTGATAATGAACTGGTTGCCAATCAAGTCAGAGGACTAAATGTTGTCAAAAATGACCTACTTAAGAACTACAAGAGTAGGGTATTGGATCTCATGGAGGATTTCGAGGCCTTCAATATTGTGTCCATACCTAAGAAGGAAAATGAAGCTGCTGATAGACTTGCAATAATTGAAGCAACGTTTTATGTGGTTGACAACATCAAGAGGGACAAAGAAAATCTGCATATCCATGTGGTTGTGAGGCCAGCAATGCCAGATAATAATACATGCTGGTAGGTGTTTGAGAATGATTAGCAAATCATTAAATTTCTAGGAGAAGAAGCTGAATTCTCAGCTATAAACTAGAGAAGACTAGAGCAACAATACTGGAATTAGATAGTACAGATACATACAAACAAGCTTCCCAAAGGATTGGAATCTATTTTCAATCCTAATGATCAGTTCAGAAAAGAGAAGGCTAACATGTAGATCAAAGGAGAAGATTCAGAGTCAATCCCAATTGGAGAAGACAAAACACTTCAAATTGGCAAAGTGGCCACCAAACAAGAAAGGTATGAATTCATACAAATTTTCCAAGAATTCCCTGATGTGTTTGCTTGGAGTTATGAGGACCTAAGGTGGTTCAATCCAAAGCTAGCAGAACACACAATAGAACTAGATCCAGCTGCTCAGCCCATCAGGGAAAAGCAGAGACCGGTCAACCCACATATTGAGCCTCTGATGAAGAAGGAGCTGAACAAGCTAATAGAGGCAAACATCGTATTTCCAATTAAACACTCAAGTTGGGTTACAAATCTGGTCCCAATCAGAAAGAAAAATAGAGAAATCAGGCTGTGTGTTGACTTCAGGGATTTTAACAGAGCCTCCCTCAAAGATCACTACCCATTCCCTTTAATGGAGTAGATCTTACAAGTAGTGTCTGGGTCAAAAAGGTTCTCCCTCCTATATGGCTACTCAGGGTACAACCAGATCATGGTGAAAGAATATGATCAATTCAAGACAACTTTCACCACCAAATGGGGCACCTATGCCTATAGGAAAATGCCATTTGGATTATCCAATGCTAGAGCCACTTTTCAGAGGGCAATGGATATGTCATTCAAGGGGCTGATCAACAAAATAGTGTTGATCTATCTGGATGACATTACAATGTTTTCCAAAAATGTAGCAGATCATCTCTTCAACCTAAGGCAGGTGTTCTAACGATGCAGAAGTTTTGGGGTGTCACTGAACCCCAAAAAATGCATATTCTTGGCCCATGAAGGTAAGCTTCTAGGCCATATTATATCAAAGGAAGGATTGGAAATTGACCCGGAAAGAGTTCAAGTAATAAGAGAATTACCATCAACAAGTCACAAGAAGGCTCTTCAAATATTCTTGGGAAAAATCAATTTTGTCTGTAGATTTGTTCCAAACTTTGCTACCCTTGTTAAGCCAATAACATTGGTGCTGAAGAAGAGCTTAACATTCAGGTGGAAAGCTAAAGGAAAAGAACATTTTGAGGCTATCAAAGAAGCCGTATCACAAGCCCCAACTCTTGTGAACCCATATTTTTCCAAAGATTTCATATTGTATGCCTTTGGTGGCAGCAACACAATTTTTGCAATCTTGGTGCAACAAAACAAAGAAAGTATAAAACAACCAATTGCTTTCTTTAGCTAGAGTCTGGAAGATTATGAGGTGAGGTAATCCTTCATTGAGAAGAAGGTCCCGACGGTAATCATAGGATTGAAGAAGTTTAAGCATTTGGTTTCAAACAACAAAATCCAACTATTGGTCTCCCATGTGGGAGTTAAAGAATTCCTTTTCAGAAAATACATGAATGAGAAGCGTGCAGGATGGATCACCCATGTCATAGAATATGACATTGAGATCAAGGTCACCAAACTGGTCCGTGGGAAGGGGTTATCTGAACAACTAGCCTCAAGTCAACAAGATGAAGAAGATAGTGAAAAGGAGGTTGTTTTTGTTCTACAAAATGATCAAGAAGAAGGGAGAGATGATGTACCTGCTCCTTGTTGGACCTAAGATATGGCGCACTTCCTTCGAACAGGCATGTGTCCTCATGGGATGAGTAAAGAAAAAATAAGGCATTTCAGGCTACAGGCCATCCCATATGTTCTTATTGATGGTGTCTTGTTCAAGAGGGACATCAATGGCATTCTGCTGAGATGCATTGGGGTAGATCAAGTAGACAGAGTGCTACAAGAATTCCATGTTAAAGAAGCTGGAGGCCATTTTGCTCCAAGACTGATAGCACTCAAAATCATGAAAGCAGGATATTATTGGCCCAGAGTGTTTAGTGAATGCTACACATGGATCAAAAGGTGCAAGAATTGTGCATTCTTCAAAGGAAAGGAAAGGCTAGTAGCACTTCCATTGCACCCAATCTCAGTCGACCAACCTTTCACGCAATAGGTATTGGAATTCATTGGAGTCATCAATCCAAACTCAATCCAAGGTCACAAATGGATCCTGACAGCGATATATTATTTCACCAAATGGACTGAGGCCCGTGGAAATCAAGGAAGTAAATGAGTCTAGTATCCTAGATTTCTATGAAGGGATAGTGACTAGATTTGGAGTGCCAACCACCATCATATCAGACAATGCATTAGCATTCATAGGTTCCAAGATCACAAGATGGGATGTTAAGAATGGGACTTATTCGAGTACTTCATCAAACTATTACTCTTAAGGTAATGGCCAGGTTGAGTCCACAAATAAGAACCCGCTAAAGATCATTAGAAGAAATCTTGATGAGAATCAGAGGACCTGACACACAAAGCTCAAAACGGCCTTATGGGCTGGTGAATATAACCCAAGAGATCTACAAGAAGCTCTCCATTCAATATTGTCTATGGGAAAGAGGAAGTGTTGCCTATATCACTTGAGTTACCTACATTGGAGCTCGTGAAGCAACTAGGGATGTCTGAATTTGGACCTATGGAGGCCATGTATGCAGAGCTAATAGAATTAGAAGAAAGCAAAGAGTATGCTCTCTAAGTAATAGAGAAGAATCAGGATTCAATCAAGAAATACTTTGACAAGAAGGAAAAAGCAAGGACTTTCTAGGAAGGAGGCCTGGTTTTGAAATGGGATGCAGATCGAGAAATACCAGGAAGGCATTCGAAATTTGATGCCATCTGGAGTGGCCCCTATATGATCACAAGATGCAAAAGTAGCAATGCTTTCCAATTGTCTACATTGGAGGGTGAAGAGTTACAGATTCTTGTAAATGGGATCTATATTAAGAACCACTACTAAAAGGGGAGTTCTCACCCTATACATATTAGTTTAGTTTTCTCTTTCCTCTAAGTGCTTAGCACATTGTCTTTTTGTCATGTAGATTGATTTTCTCCTAAGTGCTTTACATGCTCTGCATGTTCTCTTTGGAGCATATATGATTTCAAATTTTGTATATAGTGTGGTGTTAGTTTGTTTCTCTCATGTAGTGTTTGGACTTGGCATTTGTTCAAGATCAGTTTCAGTTCTAATGGGTTTCCAAGTGGCCCAGGGTTCAGTTTTCAAACTTCAGATCAGTAGCAGGCTATCACTCATGAATCCATGCCCAACGGATATGACAAGGAAATTGGTATTTTCATCTAGCAAGCAGACACCCCTGTGAGTCACCAAATTGTTATCCATATTTCACCCCCATGCCAAATATTGAATCGAGCACGATCTCGCATAACAGAAAATAGAGTCAAAAGGCAGACAAAAAAGGGTCTCAAAATTGGCTAAGTATAAAGGTGTAAGCAAAGAATGCCAAGTGTTAGTATGGCATTGTTTCAAGGGGTGAATAGAGAAAAGGTTTCTAAACGAGCACTAGAATGCCACCTGTCCCATATCAAAAGGGACCCATTTTTCCAGTTGCTTTCCTGCCCTCTTGTACAAACCTGATACAAACTTCAAAGGGGCATATCTTTCCACTCATGGCTTGAAATATTGTAAATATGATGTTATTGGAAAGATCTCGGCCTCACCCATGCCATGGGGTATAAAACTTTAATTTTGAGGAGGTTAGGTGAAGAAAATGGAGGAAACATCTTCAGGCTTTTAATGTAAGATATTTTTTCCTCAACAACCAGATCAGATTTGATCTGTTTCACCATTTCCTCTTCCTTCAAGGCACCAAACCAAGGATTGATGCAAAAAATACAGATTTGGGGAGAGATTTCATTAGAGGAATTAACAACAGTGGTTGAGTTTTAACCTACTTTTCTTGCTTCTCTCTCTCTTTTTTCTTTCAGGATTGAATCTATAAATGCGGGGGCAGTATACATTGTAAAGGGTTGGACATTCTTTGTTTTGTAGGTTTCCTTCTCCTCTTAGCAAAAGGATTTTTGGCATTTAGGCCTTCCATCAAAAATTTGCAATACATTTCTACCTCTTGGCTACTTTGTAATGGACTGTATAAATCTACAGAGCAATAAAACATGTCTGTGATTGATTTTAGATCCTCTCTTGTCTCTTTTGATTTTCATCTGGTCTCCCATTACATATCTAGCTATCTGTGCTTGTTTATTCTATGCATTTTTTTGGTTTGTGCCTATTATCAAAATAAGTGTTCATCATTTCTTTGGTGCATCACCGCGTAGTTTATCTTTGTTTTAATTTTTGTATTCCTTCTATCCCTGTCTCCTTGGTAAAGTTTAGATTAGGATTAAGAACAGATCCTCTGCAAATTTCTACGTATGCACTTAAACATAGGAATAAGGAACCAACCTTCAATCTGGAGAGCTTTCCCATTTTGCAAGGTCCCACACCTTAGGGAAATTTCAATGCTATGTACTCACACCAAATGACTCTACCTTAGAAAATTAGACCTGTAGAATTCATTTGGGGGTGTTGTGATTTCGCGTTAACAGAAGATTTTACAAATATTTGGGAGGGAAAATTGAGATGAATTGGTCTTTCAAAACCATACTGTTTAATGGAGATATGGAGAAGTTGCTTCTTTGAAAAATATGAGATATACTATACAAGGGTTAGGAATCCCTAGAGCCAACATATTATATCAATAAAATAGGAGGATGAATCATTTTGTGAAAATAGAGGAGGAAGAGGATATCACCATTTGATAGGACCAAGTATCCCTTTTCAAAGGGGTATGAATCTTGAGGAGGTGCTGAGAAAATTTAAGTTACAAGAAAATGGCCCTAAATTTACAAACAATTCAAACCATGAAGAAGAGGAAGTGGTTCTTGATTATTTTCATGTAGAGCATTCAACTTATGTGCTTACACATAACGAGGATACGTTCTCATTCCCATTTAAAGATAAAATTTCTCTTGATCATGTCATTCATGAAGAAGATACTAATCCAACTTTTTATGAGCACTTGAAAGGTTTTAAAGAACAGTCTGTGCAAGAATTGTTAATAGATTTAAAAGAAACAAAAGACCCAGAGCTCAGTCTTTAACTCTTGATGTAAGCTATGAAAGTGAAAGACAAGCGTGAATCTAATTATGGTTTCTAAAATTATTCAAAATTTGGTCATGATAAAGAAAATTAAATCAAAGAATTCAATGTCCCTCCCAAGCCCATGAAAGATGGAGGAAGTGATGAAAATTATGTTTTTTCCTTTCCTTTCGAAGAATAATATTTTTTCTATGGTGAAAAAGTTGAAACAAAGAATTATGAGGTCCTTGAAGTTGAGGCTCCACTTGGAAAGGGAGTGGGGAAGTCAATGATCTTAAGGATGATGAAGCAACTCCTCTTAGCGGCCCCATTGAAATTCAAAATGAAGATTATTTGAATGAGGATAAAAGTGAGCTTGTGGAAATTTTAAAGAAGGCATCCCTACAAGAAATCTTGGAAGCCAAAGAAGGTACATAAGATCCCGAGATAAGTCTTGGTATTTTAACTCATGCCATGACCATGCAATAAAAGTATGCGGTTGTGTCTGATCCCTCGATATATTACTAAACACCTCATAGTGAGATAGATAATTGCGAGGCCTCATGAGAGAAGGTTTTCAATATACATGAATGGGGGAAATAAAAAAAATCAAGACATATAATATATTCAAACAAAAATAAGCCTTAGGGCAGCGATAAGATGGTAAATGAAAAATCAATAGTGTGGGTGAATACGAAAGGAAATGTCCATTTTGAAATGCATTTCAAAGATGATAAAAGTAATATAATTTTTGAGTGAATCCTTGAGCGTCTAAAATCTCATGTGAAATAACTCCTCTCAAGTGTACATGCAAGTATGAAATCACATGTATTTCATAAGTAGTTGACGAAGGGAGGCTATTTTTTTTAGCTAGTCAATGGCTTCGCAGAACTTCATCATTCAATGTTACCTCTTCTAACGTAACCTAAGAAAAGAAAAAATTCTTTAGTGAAAGTGGGTTATCCCCCAAATTATACCATAGGTAATTTAGGTGTGTATTTCCTTTATTTTTGTGTGTGTTATTTCCTTTTTCATGTATTGTGTGTGTGTGTGTGTGTGTGTGTGTGTGTGTGTGTGTGTGTGTGTGTGTGTTCCTCCTTCTCGCTACATGTTATAAAAGACTCAATGTAGCCCAATGGATATGACACTAGTCTATTCTGAATGTTAGGATTCTACAATTTCTCATGTCATGTCCTTGGTGCACTTGATCCATAACATGTATCCAAGCTAGAGCCATCTGTTGTCCTGTGTTTTTGTATGGGCAAAATTCACTTGAAAATAGGACAACCATACCCCAGTGTCGAATTTGTTTTATGTTATACCTTTCCAAGACATCCCCAATCATCTTAATACTCATATCAATCATATCCTATCCTCCTAATCTTCCATATGTGTGTGTCATCCTTCCTTGTAGGTTATTTGGCAAGAAAAATATCATTCAAGTACTTCAGGAACAATATCTCTAAAAGTGGGTTTTCAAGCAATCTTAGGAAGGAATATCATGAGCCTTTCTAAGATAAGTTCATGATATCTAGGATTATTTTGAGGGCCCAAATTCATTGAGGATGTGTATTCAAGAGACAAGATCACAATGCAACTAATTTAGGAATATTCTAGAAAGATTTGGAGGTTTAAGAGATAGCTCATCAAAAGCGGTTTTTTGATGCCAAAGGAGCTTGCACCACAAAAGAGTACTTGAAATTCAAGAGGTGCTTCTGGGAGATGCAAAATGAAAATAATTTTTCAGTCCTCTACATGGTGTAAAAAATAGACTCATCATAAACCCCATGCATTTTCCTATGCAGCTCATTCTTTCCAAGAATAACTGGTGGTATTAAGAAAAAAAAGGTTTTTAGGGTGTTAAAATCCAAATTAAGGTATGGGACCCATCCCATATTTCTAAAAATGCCATTAATAGTCAAATTCATATAAATAAGCATGCAAAAGTCATTTGGGAGCTCAAGTTATGGTATTTTCAAGTTGTCTCTTAACGTACGATGTTTGGTACTTAGTCAAATTTCTTCAGGGACACATCTCAGCATGGGGACGAGGCGCACTTTTGTGTCCTTATTGTCACTTTAGATGGGGACAATAGGGACAAACAAGTGTGCCCTCCCCCCTTCATGGTTTCCAAAGCTTATAAATACCAGACTTAGCCAATTTTTTGCCCATTCCCCCACATTTTCCATTTGCTACTGAAATTTTTGTAGAAATATTCCTTTACCATTTTTAGCCTCCATTGATTTATTCCATGTCCACATGATCTAAGAAGGAGAAAAACATAAAAAATATAGATTTTTTGAAGACTCAAAGTAATATTTTATTCAAGAAAAAATCTATAACCCGTGAAGCAAGATTGTTCATATCTAAAAACCCTTTACACGAATCAACGCGGGGTTTTTTACAATAATATACATTTCCATGCACCTTGGGAGTACAAGTGAAATATTTTGCATGCACACCCCATTTTTTTCAGTGAAGAAGCCCAAGTTTCTGTATGAAAAAAATTAAATTTTAAAATATTTCATTCCAAAGACTAGGTTAAGGTGAAATTTTAGTGGTATAACAAAAATAAAAAAACCATATCAGAAAAACTAGTTTCATCAAAAAACAAGGTCCAGAACAAAAATTTCTAAAAATAGTAACCCTCCCACATAGGGACCTGATATTTTTAATAAGTATTCATAAAGAGAAATTTTGGTTAAAGTAGTGTGCAAAAAGATCATCCAGAAGGACAATCAAAGTGGTCGAAGCTGGAAGGGGTGAGAAATCTTCATTTACTACAAAATAGTAACCCCCTTTTTCTAGTACCAGGAAATGATTTAAAAGCCATGAAATTAAATTTCATATGTTATTTTAGTTTCTAATTCCACATGTGTAATCAATGAAGAATAAATAATGGTGTTCCATGTCTTGTAATGGCGGTTTCATATTTACAGAATGAGCATTCTCCATTGTCATCAATGGTGTACTCATCGCTTACCTTATCGATGTGTATGAGAAAATTACATCACTCTAGGGGAAATATTTTTCATTAGAGCATGGAAAATCCCACAGGTCCTCTAGAATCCTCCGCAAGAAATCTCCATAGTGTTCCTTGATACTCATTTTAATTTCCAAGGTGTCTGTACATCATGTACAAGGGATAGATTGTGGTTATTACTGATAGGGATAAAGTGTTTAAAATGTGCTTCATTAAAGCTTTCCAATGAGTACAGTAGTGTGGCTATGTAACATAAGTCATGGGAGATTGGTTTCCCTCCTCAACTTCTTTAGAGTGGACCTTAATGAGTAACACCCATGGCCATCAACATGATCATTAAACATTGTTTCTAACACTTAGTTCAAGGTGTTCATGCATCATCCAAAGGAGGTTTCTCATGGTGTAAAGTGTTCAAAGATCCAAAGTTTATTACATCAGAGCATTTCATCGGACCAATCAAGTAGTGAAGTGAAATTGACAGAGGCATCATCTTCATAAACATAGTTTTTTTTTCTCTCTTTCTTATTTCTTTCTCTTCTCCCCGCATTCTCTCTCCTCTCCATGTTCTATTTCTTTGTTGGGGATTACACTTTTTCATTATGTCTTATTAAAAATGTGACTCTAATTTTTAATGTAATAAGTCACCCTTAATTCATAAAAGGGGACTTAATTTTCTCCTAGGAATATAAAAAATCTATGAAAGGTCATGTGGGGGTAGGTGAAGAGTGTATTTTAATTCTATAAATTATAATGACACCCTCTTTTAAAAGGGTTGTTAATTTTGTGTTTTCAGGAGAGATCATCACTTGTGAAGAAGTAAAAAAATAACACTTCCTTTATTTCTCACCTATATGTTCTTCTCACTCTCACTATGTCCAATTTTTCTACAACATCAATGAAAAAGGAATGAGTTAGTTGCCTTTTTTTGATAAGGAGTTTTTTGAGACTTTGTGTTCTAAACTTTATCTTTTCTTGTTGCCCTTTACAAAATTGTTCTTCTAAATCTATGTGTGTTGGAATTTTCTAGTTAATGGCTATAGGAAGATGATTTTCTACTTGCAAAGTTAATGCCCCTCTAATTTTCTCACTCTCTTTCCTTCTCTCCTATAAAATTATCCTCTTGCAAGTGATTGCAAGAGTTGCCACAAGGTCAGTGGAGTTCACCTATTGGATGCCCGGTCATAAGGCCGCCACTGAGTGAAATTTTACACGCACATATGAATATGGAGTTGCACCATTCAAGTAGAGGGACTTATATTCCCAGAGTGTTGATAATATACCCACCAATTTTGCTACCTGACAAATTTTCTCGCTAACACTATGATGAACTTATGAGGGATGTCAAAGGGACATATGATATGTTGATAGATGAAATTGATGATTTATTTTTCTTTGGTAGAGACCAAGGGAATGGCCTGCACCCATTTACTAAAATATTCAATGGAAATGATGATAAAGTGATCTCGTTATGATGAAAAAGGTTTAATAAAGCTAATAAGGTCAAGTCCCAATTGTGGGAAGGGCCATAGATCCTAAGAAGGTTATAGGGCCTAATTTGGGATGTTGGTGAGATTGAAATGTTGTTAACATTTGACACATTTATTTATGTATGCACAATAATATAGATTAAGGGTGGGCTAGTAATATCCCATACATAAGATGCATTTAGTAATAACCATACCGCTTAAGTGTCAACCACATATACCATAATGGACTTCTTGGATAGCTTTAATAAACTTGTGATATTTGAGGCACAATAGTGTAGACAAAAAATTAGGCACTTTGGTATATTTATAGGTCCTAAAATCATGCTAGCATTTACATGATTCCTAAGCACTTACCCTTTAATACACACCTTATATCATCATCACCAGATGATGCACTCTAGTTCCATGATTCATACTCAACTGTAGAGTGTCTAATTCTGAAATGAACCTCACATCGTTCACTATTCACGCTCGGTGTTTTATAATATATATTTCTAACATCTACTCGCACAACACACTTATTACCCAATGAAACACTCTTGTTATATGGTTAATTCTTGATTTTTGAGGTTTCTTATAAATGAACCTCATCTCATACATATCCGATAGGGGGAACGTTGCTCCTATCATCTTCACATTTTGCATACCACACGATCACACTCATAAACTACATTTGCATATATTGGTTGCATTTACTCTTTCTAGCTTATTCTATTTACATGTTATACTTTAGTTTCCATCCTAGATGGATTCTTAGTATGTCATTATCTTTCTATACACATGTACATTCACTTGGTCTTTCAAGGTGAATGCATATCTCTTTCAGGATTTGACACACTATAATGATTCTTAGCATTATACCTTTTACCAATCCCACCGAGGCTCCTGGGGGAATTTATTTCCACTTCTATCACATACTACACAGGTTCTATTATTACATCTCATTACAATTAATTTAATTTTCACTAGTATATACACAATCTTGACATACTATTCATCTTTCTAACATGCTAATCAGTGCTTCATGTGTCATGTTTTCCTTGCAGGATATATTCAACCATGGAGATATTTCACAACTTACTTTCCATTGATTTCTATTATATACTATTTTTTACGGGATCTACCCTATGTCTTACTTGTTAATTTTTTGGTTTCTTTTTGCTGCTTTGGCCCTGATTGTCTTATGACATTGTAAGAAATGTCCCATGTCTCAAACCCACTTTTCATGGTATATCTTGTCTACACACTTGATTGCTACATTTTCTTATTTTGTATGTTAAATAATTTTACTACTAACACTTGTTACTATCCAATATATTTTGTATGTGCCTTGGTTTATACCATGCACATCCCCTACCCATGCAGGTATCTACTTCATATAAACATCAGTTCCTCTCCTTTGGGCCAAATTCTCCTTCTATCATTGCATGCACCCCAAATGAGGGGGGAATACAATGGGTGAATAAATAACCCCTAAAATATCCCAAAGATATAATTTAGATTAACATAATATAAAAAAAACATAGGGACACAGTCATAGAAGGAACTAGAATCTGACTTGGATCCAAAACACAGAGCAGACAGCAGTACCCAAAATCAGACAACGTCGCCTAGGAACTTATGGCCTCCACTTGGAACTAATGTCCTAGAGGTAGAAACATTTAGTTTCTTAGCACAACATAGTCTACAAAGTAGTTCTACAGTTATAAGTACTAGCCTTTAGTCATAGAATGCATTTTGTTTCCTATACAATCAGTACAAATGAAACAATTAGGAACTAATCAGAAAAAATAGGACAAATAGAATAAATCGAGATGTACCATCTATAGTGATGCTTATTGGGTAGATTTATAGAAGGAGACTTAAACTAGAGCTCTCTCCCCAACACTTTCTCTTGGTGTGAAATCTCCCAAAAAAATTCACACTCGACATGAGATCACCCAGAAAACTTTCATTTGGCATGAGATCACCCAGAAAAAATCACTCTTGGCATGATATCACCCAAAAACCTCAACATTAACATTCCAAATAATAAAATTCAAGCAACATGAAACATTTCTATCCTTTAATATTTTATATATTAGGTGCACACTTTCCTTGTA
This sequence comes from Taxus chinensis, assembly GCA_019776745.2. Taxonomy (NCBI): domain Eukaryota; kingdom Viridiplantae; phylum Streptophyta; class Pinopsida; order Cupressales; family Taxaceae; genus Taxus; species Taxus chinensis. Next base: position 278,564,144 of record CM034147.1, on the reverse strand, counting down.
TACACTTTTACAATATTTACATACTTTATACACATTTTTCTTTGATCTATCATATACAAAAATTTGACTACTTTCTTGTTCTTCTTTTACATCTCTGTCCTTGTGAGAAAAAACTCACATAGGCCACAACAACATGCTATAACGCATACGCTTCACCCCTAAGGTCCACTTCCCTTTCCTAGTCTCCATGCTTTGCTTTGAAATCACTCCATGCTTCACTTTTCCACTGGATATGCTATCACCAATGATCTTTTTTACAGGATCATAAGGTACACATCTTTTATCTACTTTATGTTATTGATTATTCACTTTAAAACATAATGTGGGGGAAAATGTAGACACAAAGTCATGCACTTGGGTGTATTTCTAGGTTGTAAAAGCATGCTAGCATTTATATGATTCTTAAGCAATAAAATGAGTGGTTGAAAACTATCCTTAGCCTCTTTTGTTTGTCTCTTATTTTCTCTTTTGTCTTACACACCCTATAGCCCTGAAAAAACTTGACTGATTTATCTTTTATGGGCATAGAAATTGGTTCCTAGTAAGGATATGTTGACGTGTGATTTTCCTTATAAGGATAAGTTTCTAAAATCTATTCTATTTTGATTACTTACCTATGTGGAGCTATCTAACCTAATTGCTAAGGACCGATGTTAGGTGATTAGTGGGTAGTGTTATATCCTAAGGTATAAACCTTAACCTACCTAAGATCTAACCTAAGCCAGTAATCTACCCTAAACTAATTTGGCGATGGGTTCCAAGGAATTTATGAAGATGAAAAGATTCATTAAATCCTACAGACTGCCAACTTTAGCAGGGGCTAGTTTGGTTGGTAGGGCCTAGGTGGCAACATCGCTAGATATGGAAACACATGTAATTTGTAATTTGGAACTCGCCAAATTTGGCAGGTGGTGGCAAGGAAGATTGGGCGGGAGATATGGAGTTAATGCAATTAATGAGCTTGGTTGTCATTTTCCTCCTTTATAGGCAAGCCAGTTGATATGTGATTTTCCTTATAAGAATATGTTCTTCTATTTTTTCTCTCCATCATGCTTGATATGGATACCAGTCTTTTCTGCTCTTAAGGCTATCTTTGATTTCAAAATTGGTATGACTTCGTGGAATTCATATTTCACTTCTGGTAGGTGGTTTGATCAATCTGGTTTAAGAGTTGTAAACTTGCTCTTTTATCTGAAGTCATCCTTCAATTTTTTCGGTGATCCTAAGGCATGATGTTTTTAAAATATGCTCTGTTCTCTAAGTGAATGGTAAAATCAACATTTTCATGTGTTAAGCTACATGTGGATTCATGAACTTTATTATTAGTAAGTTCTTTGACTTATGTGTGAACGCACTTCCATTCAGTAGGTTGTTTGAAATTGGGTCTTTTTTAGATCAACCAAGATAGGTCATTGCTGATAAAAAAATAAGCATGCAGCCTGAACACTGTGCATAAGGGATATCCAGGACCCTATTGCTTTTCCAATGGTTTGATTTATGCGTAATCCTAAGCTAGGTGACTGTTATTTTTTTTAGTACCTAAGCTATGTTACTTGATACAATTCTGACCTTTCTAACCTAAAGATCTTTCTGTACTAAAGAATTAGAGGGGTTGCTAGGTATTAAAACTAGAACTGATAAACACTCAAGGTTATTAAGTGATCTAACCTAGTTTCTAAAAGCTATTGTATTTTGATTACTTATGTATTGTGGAGTTATCTAACCTAATTGCTAAGGACCTATGTGGGCTCCATTAGTGGTTAGTGTTATATCCTAAGGTATAAACTGTTAACCTACCTAAGATCTAACCTAAGCCAGTAATCTATCCTAAACTAATGGAAATGAAGGTTGAACCTAAAGGGTCACATACACATTGGTGATGGGTTCCAAGGAATTTATGAAGATGATAAGGTTTATTAAATCCTACATGACTGGAGAAACCATTGGCAGGGGCTAGTTTGGTTGGCGGAGGCCTAGGTGGCAGCATCACTAGAGATGGAAACACATGTTATTTTTGTTATTTAGAACTCGCCAAACTTGGCAAGTGGTGGCAAGGAAGCATTGGGCAGGAGATATGGAGTTAATATAATTAATGAGCTTGGTTTCATGTGCCTAAACCACTTTGGTAGGTATGCTAGTGGATTTTTGTTTGGCTGTTTCATTTTGCATGCTCTCCATTTTTCTCTCTCCATGCGCTCTGGTTTTTCAAACCAGAAATTTAAACTGCACTGAACATGGCTATTTTGGAGGTATTCAAATCTATTGATTATTTTTACTTTAAGTGGAGAATATATGAGGCATTGTGGAAGAATTATTTTGTTGTTTGATCTTTCAATGACGTTTATTCTTTGAAGAAGGGAAGAAGTGAGCTCAACTAGAAGTCTTCTTTGATTTTTTCGGTGACACTATCAGGCATGATAGGCCCTAACTTTTAAAATCTCTTGCTTTTCTCTAAGTGTTTTCATTAAAACAACTTTGAAGGCTCTGAGTGAGCTCTATGAATTCATGCTTTATCTAGTAAATTGACTTACGGGTTTGTAAACTTGTATTTTGGGTTTTGAAACTGTGTTTTTTTCATGATTATGTTGGAAGCTTGTTTTGCATGGCCTTTTCCACTAGGAACTGTGCATATTTAAGCAAAACTGGTAACACTGTTTTCTTTTCAAGTGGTTCAAAATTCCTTTATGCGTGAAATAAATGGTAGCACTGTTATGATTTTCAGTGGTTAAATTTGTTGTTGGTTGCGACTTCATTTACGACCTTTGAATGTTACAATAGATCTGTCTGTACTTGTTAAGGATTAGTGTTGCAAATTTGTTGTGATTTATTTACCAAATTGGTAAGCAACTCTAGTTCTTATTGATACTTCAAAATGGTTTGAGCTATTTGTTGGAAACATGTTTTGATGGATAGAATATTTGCAGTAATTCTTGGCTCCATGGTGTTAACGTGTTTTTCATAAGTTATATTTACTGTGAATTAATCTGTAAATAGCTTGTTTGTATCGCCATGTGGAAACTTTGATTGTTGCAAAGTTACATGCACAAGTAAAATAGTATATGGTTTCATTTTGTTTTTCTTCTTGCGAGAAACATTGAAGTGTTATTGAAACAACATGCACTTTTTTGAGAAACCATATATGGTTTAGTTTTGTGTTTTATCTTGCGCACACTTGATTGTCTTGGAACAGAATATTGAACTTCGAAACTTGGGTTTGTTATCTTTGTTATTTGGTACTATAATTCGAAGTCTCTTTGTTAATTTTAAGTAGATTTACTTCTTACTCCGAACTGTATGTAAACAGTTTCATTGCACTCGGTCTGGTCTTACGGTGCTAGTGTATTATGTAATTGTGTTTGTGATATTGATATGCATCATTGTCCAAATCATTTAATACTTGGTGTTCTTAATTGAAATAAAGACCTGAACGTTGTGTTGGTTCAGGTATTATAGTCTTTTGATTATTCAAAAAGAAACTATTAAGGGAACAAGTTGTAACTTGGTTTCATATATTTGAATGGTCTTGATCTTTCAATGACGTTTATTCTTTGAATTGTGCTCGGAATTGTAAATGAGTCCTGGACTATACGTATAATTTTTGATCTTTGATCTTGTCTTTTACTAGAAACCCAATATGTAGTTCTTGTATTGATGAGTGGCATACTGTTGAGACGGTTCTACCTTATCTGAACTAATGGGAAGGCATGAGTGTTAGCAATTACTTAGACTCTTACCTCTTGTTGGGTCTAATAATATATGTTATGTCTTGGAAGATTGACTGCGATCTAAACTTGATTGCCAATTGTGTCGAACTTCACTTTTTTCTCTCAGAGTTTAAAAAGGGAAAGTTAATGGTAAGGTTTAATGGAGCTTCACTATTGATTGTATAGGGTTCTAAGAATGAGCAATGTTAACATGTTTTCTTCTTATCTGAGGCTGTTCTGGTCCAATGAAAGAATGTTAGGTCTTTAAAGAAATAATATGTAAATCTTTACCGGCCATGGGCTGTGTATGAGTTTCATTGATACATTGACCCTAATGGTAAGTAAAATTCATGTATTATAATGGGAAGGTTCAGAAAGGAAGAAATTTTTTAGTATTCTCTTTCTTGAAATGTTCATTGTTCTCTTTCCTTGGAACTCTTGAATGAACTTAAACTGTATGTAGGAGAGGAAGCAAAACTATTTTATCAAGTTGTAAAAAAATGATTATAAATTGGGATCATTTTCTGTTAAGTCTCCTTTTCTAATTCAGTTGGGTTAAGTTCGTTGGTTGGAATCCTCCTGATCTTTATTCTTTTTTGGAAAAGAAATTCTATGTTATTAGTCTTATATACTTGTCATTTGACTGTAATAAATTGGAAAGAAATTTAAGTTCGATTGGAAAAATAAATTATAGATTGTTGTTGACTACTAATCCATTACTTCTTCTTGGATTCTTTTCATTTGGATCTGTTTGATGAATACCTTAAATTGTTAATTTTAAAGGATAGAGTTACTTTTAAGGAACAGTTTAAATCATGATATATATTGTTTTTTTGTTAGCCTTGCTGATGCTTATGTACTTTGGAAAATAGAATGCTTTCTCTTTCTTCTTTACTTGAATGTTAGTTGAAGCAACCATGAGGGAATATGATGTAATTACTTTTGTATCTTATTGTAAGGATATGGTTATATTATATTTGGTAGGTTGGAAACATTGATATGTCTGTGTTTTGTTGGTTGGTAAAGGTAATTGATGGAATCAATTATACAAAAAGGGTCTGATTTATAGGACAGGTTTTATAGATTATATTTTGTTCCTCTGACCCAGATTTTGTTAAACCTGTTTAGTATTGCTCTTCTTTTATTGTTATTACCCTATGCTTTTTACGTGGCAGTATGAATTACTTGTTGTTCATTAAAGGAGATGTTTTATTGGAACAATTCCCACACTGGAATGCACTTCATTTTAAGGATTAGTGCTTATCATGCTCAGTTCAACCCATTGAACTGACCCGTGCTAGCAATTTTTGTAGATGGACTTCGTAAGTGTTAAAAGAAGGCAAAAACTTATATGATGCATTGGCTGATCTAAGTTGATTCTTTTAAAACTGTGAAGAATTCTTTGGATATGTTCTTAAGTCGTATTGAAAAACATTTTTATGAAAAGTTTCTTCATTCCTCTTTTTAATGAAGGGTTTTGAGTAGACCCTCTGCATTTTTACTGTTATGGAACCGGCCTTCATCCGGAGAGCTATGTATGAAATGCATAAGTTGTAAATTTATAAGTTTTGAAAAGGAAATGTAGAATGAGAAATTACTTGCATGGATTATGTAAATTATCTTGTACTTTGCAAAAGAAATGGAATCCTATTCTGTTGATATTCTTCATGTTATTTATATGTTTCAATGAGTGTTCTTGGATAAGTAGGAAAAAGGGAATTAAAGTATTATCCCTAAATGTGAAGCAACTAAGTAATTTGCAGATAATCAATGTTCTTATCTAAACAACTCAAATTTTTAAAGTAATATGTGATGAACTTACACTAAAAACTATGAACTTTGTAAGTGACATAAAGGGGGTGTTAAACCCTAGAACTTAAGAGGAAGTCTCTTCATCTCTTATTGAAAAGTAAGCAAAAAGGGAAATATGAATACAATCATTAGACTAATTTTTAAAAAGTATACTAAGTTACAACCTCGGTGGTTGTTACACTTCCTTGAATAGTAATTCACATTGAAGGAAACTTAAGATGTTGCTGTCCTTAATTCTAGGTGGATGTTGTTCAACCAACGTTGGAAAACATCGAAAGCAACCTTAACAAAAGGAAGTTCTGTAATGGTTATTAGAACCTGATTGGAAAAGAACTTAGGGAGAGTTGGATTAGAGTCCGGGCAGGGTTGTTAAAATATGCCTTTAGGGATCTAAATTAATTAACTTTAATAATCTCTTAAGGGTATGTATATCTCAACGAGGTTGTTTTGTAGGATGATGACACACGCTAACTGCAGGGTTGTACCTTTGAGAATATTAGGATCTTCTCGAGGATACAACACTGTAGTTGACATGTGGCAACACCCTTCTGCATTGATCGTCTAGATCTACACGCACTTTTGGACTTGAACTTAGTTTCTCTTCAGGACTGGGTAGTAGTGTAGTTGTGATACGAAGTAGCCCTCTAGGACTCAAGATATCTTGGCACACGGGGTTGACCTAGGTTGATCCAAAATGCCAATCTATCCTAAGTCTTTGTGAGCTCCTTCCTATCATAACCTATGATGTTAACCAGAACTAGGGATAAACCTTGGGCAAGAGGACTGACGAAAGTCAGTAAAGGACATTCTAGATAACAATAGAGTGGGGTGAAGGATGTATTCTGGATTGACGAATATGTTGTTAAGGAATAAGTAATACAAACAGTATGTTAAAAATCTTTGGCCAAAGTATCACAAGCTGCTAATTACGTTGTCCTATGTCACCTAGTCTAAGGTTCGTGATGCAGATGAATATTGGTAACAACTATTTAGTTAGGTTCCTTAGATAGATCACTCAATACCCAGAATAGGGTAAGATAACCATGTATATGTAGTATACAGAAAAGTATTCAGTACTTAGTGTTAAACATGAACAAATCGGTAGTTTACTAAGTCATGAAATGAATAGATCGATATTTTACAGAGTCATTACAGCTACATATGGTTATCTGTTATAAGAATGATTGGTTTGGAATGTGTGTTCTAAATTACGTATTTAGAACAGGGAACATTACTCCAATTTTTTTTTCCCTTGTTTCTATAGTCTTAAAATGGGTATGTTACACACACATACTATACATATGTTACATTCTAGATCTAGCCCACTATCAATGTGCAACTTGCACAAGGGCATCCTAGGGCACCATTTCTATACACACATAATAACTATATGGGGTTTGAGATGTAGTGCACTACTCGGTAGTAAGTTCTCTTTGGGTGACCATCGGGGTTAGTCTGACTTCAAATCCTACATATTTGTTATTAGATTTGATGTGGTTTATAAACATGTGTAGGCAGTCATTATGTTTTATAGATTATAGGTACCCTCAGCGATCATAATGTGAATATTAAGAGACAAATAAGGATCAACAGTAAAAACCTTGCGATACAGAAGAAATGAATTCTCGAGTATTTACACAACCACCAGCTCCGAAATCTATTCACAAGAGCTGAGGCACTTCTGCCCTCCCATAAGCACCCATGTCTGACTCTATTCCTTAGTTCTAGAATTTACATTGAGCATTTGTGACACTTACTACAACCTATTTAGCACTGTCAACTACTTAGATCACTTCCCGTTCACTCAAAAATCTACTATGTCTTTCTATCTCTCCTTCTTTCTTAGGGTTTTACTTTTAACATGCTTTATTACTTGTGTCATTATTGCATTTTATCATTCATACATTATTTATTACAATACTTACTCTATAATTTAATTATTTTAATTCACATTAAAAATCACATAGTAAGAGGCCATAAAACCCCTTTTTATAGAAAGCACCACCTACAATAACGTATCAGGTAGCGCATTGAAGAAAAAAACATTTATCATTTTTAGATAAGTCGAATGGTATTTCTGATTAAGAAAGATAGTCATATATTTGAGTGTAATAGAGGTTTTTTTTATCATCTTTGATGAGATTGATAGAGGCGAGTTGGTTGGTGTGAGATGGTTGATCAAGTATATGTACCACAATGAACAATTTAGAATTGTTAATTGATAATGGGATGAGTGATGCTAGAGACACCATGGAGTCTTCAAACTTATAAGAAGATTGTGGAAGTATTTGGATGGTGTATTGATAAAAATATTTTAAGATGAATTCAACAATATTCTTATACTTTTGTAAAGTTTCATTCTTACATTGTTATATTCCTTTAATTTGGTTGATGATGAGTTGAGATTCTCTGTAGATGTCCAGAATGTGAACACCAAGCATGACTACTATTTAGAGAACCATGATAAGAGCTTCACATTAATCCATGTTATTATTGAATTTGAAGTTGATTTTAAATGATAGAGGGATAGACTTCCTTCAAGGAGGTATGGTGATGATACCAAAGCCTCCCCCCTGGAGATGCTTAGATCCATCAAAGAAAAGTGTCATTATGATAAGAGTATATTATCGATCAATGGTGTTGATGGATTCTTCAAGAAATTTTTCATGTGGTAGTTGATTTTCGGGAAGAAGAGCTTCTGTAAGTTGGTTGGCAATGGATTTCCTGTTGATATATTTCTATGATATTAATTCTAGATAAAACTCATTCATGAGCATGAGCCATTGAAACTAGTGACAACATACATTTTATGATTAAGTAGATAGTAACGAAGTATGGAATTTGTCAAGTACAAGGCACAAATTTTTTTTATGTCACAGTGTAACAACTTTCATAGTCATGAAATGTGTGACTTATGTAGTAGACAACATGTTCTCTACCTTGTTCATCTCGATGTGTTAGCATAATGTCTAGGGCATGGCCGGTAGCATATATATATATATATAATTTATCCACCTTGTGTGGAGATGTGAGCATGGGAGGTGATAAAAGATATTTTTTGAGGTCCTCAAAGGATTTTTGAAAATTGTGATCCCATTTAAAATGGACATCCCTGTGAAGGAGATGGTTAAAAGGTTGATAGTAATCTGGTAGTTATGAAAAGAAATAGTGGACTGATTGAATTCTACCTTGGTGACTAAAATTTGTTTAAGGTTTGAAGGAGGAGGCATCTCAATGATGGATTTGATTTTGGTGGGTCCACTTCAATGCCCCTGATAGAAACAATGAACCCTAAAATATTTCCAATGAGGACACTGAATACACATTTAGTGGGATTAAGGTGGAGGAAGTATTGGATAAGACGAGAGAAAAAGATGTCAAGGAAAACGAGATGATCTTTGTATTTTTTATATTTTCCTAAGAGGTCATCAACGTAGTTCTCCATGGTTTTATTAATGAGATCACGAAATATGTATGTCATAACAAACTGATATGTGATCCCTAATTTTTTGAGTCCAAAGGGCATGGGGTAGTAGGAAAAAGTATACTAATGTTTAATGAAGGATGTTTTTATGTTGGTAGTTAGTTGTGATAAGGATTTGATTGTATCCAGAGAAGCCATCTATAAGAGATATCATTTCATGGCCAATGGTGAGGTTGACAATATGATCAATGTTTGGGAGTGGGAATTCATCTTTAAGAAATGCAAGATTAAGATCTCAAAATTTTGTGTAGATGGGCAATTTTATAGAGGATTCGGTTACATGTACGATATTAGACACCCATTGTGGATAATCAATGGGTAATATGAAATTAGAAGAAATAAGTTGAACAAGGGCAATACACTCCCATGAAAAGTAAAATCTTGGTAAGAAACATGATATTCTTCTTGAGCTCCTCAATCACCAGTTGATCAAATTTCCAACTACTCATTGTTACCCTCCTTATCGGCTTGTCAAATACACAGGAATCCCATTTTAAAACTATCACAAACTTAATGTACATCATGCCAATGATCTATATGTTTTAAAATCAATAATTAAGCACCTTTTGTATTAGGGTTTTATTTCATTTTCTACACAGCATTCTGCTACATGCTCTTCTCCAATTTCTAAATCCCATTGGGCTCCCAAATATGATCCATCTATGTCTAATGATCATCATTTAATAATTAATAATGTTCCTTCTTTGGTCAGTCAAGAGCCACCTATCCAAATTCATGTCATACCACCTCTCAAAATATGTACCCCATCAGCTCCTCCTACTAAGTCTTCTACAAACTTACCAATTCCAACTAAAAAAACCACCTTTTAAAATCTGTACCCCATCACCTCCTCCTATCAACTTCGTTACAATGTTACCAATTCCAAATCAGAAATCACCAAACAAGTAATACTAACCAATTCACCATGTGATAGCTAACCTATTTAAACTTCCTTCTGTTAAAAAGCCAACCCTGGTCCTACTCTTTCTCCTACCTACCATTATGATGACTCTATCTCTTCTCATGATGCATCTCAAACTCTCTAAAAATGGCATGGTCTCTCTCATGTCATCACATAAATCTCCATCACTCACATCCTTGGTGGAATTGTGCTATCTCCTCCCTTCTATAACTATCAACTGTCTCTAGTGTCTACTACACTTAATGCTCCACACTTCATGTCTAATATTTCTTAGCAGTCCTACACCTTTGGTGCACACATTGTACCATCATTACTTGATTATGCACTCTAAGTGTTATGGTTCACCCTTGACTGTTGAGGGTATACTTGACCTCACTTGATCTATACATCATGCTCTGTGTTTCATGATAAATAATTCTATCATTTACTCTCAAGAACATATAACACACTCATTCCCGGTGACACATTGTTGTTCTATGGTTCATTCTTGATTATTGAGGGAGAATTTACAAAAGAACCTCATCTCATACACATATACTAGGAGAAAATCTTCTCCTATCATCTTCACACCTTGCATATCACGCCATCACATTCATATAAATTTTGCATATATTGGTTGCATTTACTCTTGTTAGCCTATACTACTTACATGTTGCAATTTTCTTACTATGCTAGCTAGACTCTTAGTATGTCATTATCTTTCTCTATATACATATACGTGTTCACTTGGTATATTGAGGTGAATTCAGGGCTTTTATAGATTCATACACAATGCACTATGATCGACACAACTCTTTACCACTCCCACCGAGGCTCTTAGGGGCATATGCATGTGCTACTCTCATACTCTACACATCACAATTCTATTGTTACATCATTTCTTTCAGTACTTATTATTTTCAGCCAATATCACTATACTCTTCACTAACTTATACACATATTAACATATTTTTTATCCTTCTAACATGCTAATAGGTGCTTATTGTGTAGAATTTTAGTTACAAGATCAAAATATCACTCTTTGCTTGATATTGCTTGCTATTGTTTATGGGATATGCCCTATGTTATGATTTTTCATTGTATTCTTTTGGCCTCTTCAGCCCTGATTATCTTGTCACATTATGAGTGATGTCCCATGTTTTCAACCCGCATTTTGTAGTCCATATTTTCTTATTAGTTTTTTTGTTATGTTATCTTCTATTGCATGATAGCTTTTACATTACCTCTTGTTACTAGCATAATTTGTTTTCTTGTGCCTTGGTTTATACCATGCACACATCCCATACCCCCTTTAGGTATCCACTTCAGATAAATATTGGGTCCTCTCCTTTGGACCTCATTCTCCTACAATCATCGCATGCACCCCAAATGAGGGGGGGGGGGGCATCTATTGGGTGAACAAATACCCCCATATAACATCTTAGAGCTCCCACATAGCACAATAAATTATATAAATGGCATAGGAAAATAGTTACATGTTAGCTCAAAATTAGACATGGCCCCTAAACATACAACATACACTAGCGCCTAGACCTGGATAGTAATGGTGGGTACTTATGTACCCCGTGGGAACTTGTGTCCTGGGGGAAAACATACATTTTATCACTTCAACATAGTTTACAATAGTCTTTAGATAAGTTCTATAGTAGCAACCACTTAACTCTAGCTACAAAATTCAATCTATCACTTATATTTCAGCTAGGGATAATTTTAGCGGCTAATATTCGTAATATGGTGAAAATTTCATTTTAGGAAAATTTGAAAAGGAAAATTATTCGGAGTGGGTCGGTGTCCTATTCGCCTAAAATATATACTATATTGTTTTTGGGGGCTCAGCTTTGCATTCATTTGAAAAAATATCCTATAAAAACCTAGGTGATTCGTCAGGTAGTATACCTCAAGTAGCTTATCAAATTACCAATACTGTGAAATTTGAACTCGCATACCCTTAAGCACCAGAGATTAGTGTTAGCATGTGAGGGTTTGTTGTTGAAATGCGATGGGGACATTGTTGACGTGTTACAAAGAGTTATTGCAGACGCACGACAAGGGCAGTGTTGACACGCGATAAGGGTAGTGTTGACGCGCAACAAGGGCAGTGTTGACACGTGACTTGGGCATAGTAGTTGACATGTGACAAGGGCAGTGTTGATGCACGACAGTAACTTCAGATAGTGGACACGCAACAGGGAATAGGTTGTTGACACATGACAATTGCAGATTTGGCGCGCGCCAGAAACCTCAAACAAGGGACACGCGACAGAGACCTCAGATAGTGGATAGAGTCGCTACTTGGTTCTTTTGCTGACGCAGGACTCTCTTTAGAATAATGGAAGGTGCCAGCTCAAAGAATGTGAATAACCTAAAAGTAAGTAAGAAATCTCAGAAATCACTCTTCAATTATTTTGGAAACTCTGCGGATATAGATATTGAAAATACCAACCATATAGATGCCACCACAAAGAATCAGAATACTGACTATGTAGAAGGTATTATTGAGGTGGACATGCATTCTGCACAATATCAAAGTCAAACAAATGAAACCTACGATAATATGCCAGATCTTGAAGATATTGTTCCTGTTGGGGTGCAACCAGAAGTGCATCAAGATATCACACATACAAATACTCAACAAAATGGAACACAGAAATCAAATTCAAAATCTGGTCCAAGAAAGAGGAAACCAGGTGATTGTGATATTGCTCAAAATTCTACTCAAAAAATTAAAGCATTGAAAACAACCAAGAATATGTGGACCATTGGCAGGACATACAAGTTTGATTGGGCATCTAAATTTCAATTTATTGAACTTGTACAATCATCTAATTTTGAAGAGATCCCATCTGAATGTACATGTACAATATGTACGTGGAAATTGGGAAAGCAACAAAAAATGCAACTGAAGCTGGACACTATAGAAAAACATTGTGGAAAACAATATTTGACTGTAACGGGGGTGGATGGCCAGAAAATCAAAACACGCAGGTGGAAAATTGAAAAAGAATGCATGCATCTTAGATACACAGCGGAATATGAGGCAGAGCTGAAAAAACACAGACATCTGTTGGAAAAGGGAGGAACGATCACATCGCATATTGGTAAGATGAAAGAAAAAAATCTACATGCAAAATTCATACAATTCTCTACTCTTTTTCACATACTAAAAAAAGGAAGAGCGATTTTGGATTTCCTCGATTTCAAAGTTTTGTATCAATTTAACAGAATGCTGAATATACCTCAGTCTCATTGGTCTCAAAGTAGTGGATGGGAAATGGCAAAATTCCTCTTGATGATAGAGAAGGAATATTTGAAAGAGAATGTAAAAAAAGCAAACTTTATCTCTCTTTCAATTGATGAAGTGACAGCAGTCGACAACACCGCATGGGTATGTATCCATGTCTATACTTTAGAAAATCATATAAGGACACCTCATCTGTTGGGTGTTATGAAAATGATTGAAAACTGCAATGCCGAAAACCTACATAAAATAGTTGTTTCTCATTTGAAAGATATTGCTGGAATGACTGATTATGAAATTACTACAAAGTTGGTATGCATTGGAGCAGATGGTGCATCTATCATGCAGGGTCACCGAACAAGGCTGTGTGTTAGATTACAAACAACAGTGGCCCCATACATGCTACCAATTCACTGTATGGCTCACAGAATGAATTTAGCATATAAAATGGTAAGCAACCATGAAAATGTTGCTAAATTAGAAGACCTTATAAGAGAACTTCATGCCTATATGTCAAGAAACTCAAAGCGATTTCTCGAGTTCCAAAAATTTTCAATTGGAATTACAAATGGAAAAAAACTTCTAAAGGATGTGGAGACTAGATGGATCTCTTTGTATGAACCTGCATGCAGAGTTCGTGAGGAGTATCCTTCATTGGTTGGTTTCATGCACAAATACCATCATGAAGTTGATAGGGCAAGGGAATTTTTGTTCCATTTAACTGATTTGGATACATTGCTTACATTGGTTGATATTCTTCCAATGTTAAAGGAGATCAATACACCGATGAAGCATGCACAGGGCAGAGTTAATCTATATTGTGGATTTTATACGGATGAGAAAAATGGTATGTCAAAGTCTTGATATATTGTACTGTTCCCAAGATAGTTTTGATGCACTTGTTTTTGAGAATTGGAAAGCTTTATTAGATCTTAAAAATCCTAACACCTTTTTGAGATTTAATATCCATGATCATCTCTGCATCACTGTTAATGGGAGGGAAATACCACTGCACATTTTGCAAAAATGTCAAGATATTACAGGATCGGAACGAGAAGATGTTCCCGTGACACGTAATTTGTTTGAGTCTGTTATAGTTGAAACAAGAATAAAGGTTAAAATTTTTTCAGAAACCTTGTCATCATAAATTAGGGAACGTTTCTGTAAAGATAAAATTATGGAAGCCATGGGTGTGATGAATCCTAATTTTTGGAATACTGAAGGTGGCCGTGCAAAATTTGTTAGAAAGCATTTCCATAAATCCATGGGTACAATAATGGAACAATTTACAAAGACTTCGGAGCTCAAGGATATGGAAATCAAAGTATACTGAATTTAAATTTATTAAAGTTTCAATCAAAAAAATTTGCAACAACAATGAGGAACCAATATAAGAATTTAGACGAACCTTCTGAAAGTGGTGCTATTACAAGGCTGTGGTGAGGAATCTATCAAAGTTCTATCTTACAAGAAGATATCAGTGAATATTTCAGATTATATGAGTTATGCCAAACAATGATTTTGGGGTCTGTGGAGGACGAAAGGGTTTTTAGTGCATTATCATTTATAAAATCAAAACTGAGAAATAGGTTGGATAAAAATCTAGAAATTTGCATGAGGTGTTATGTTTCTCGATAATCCATTGAAACCTTTCCGTTCGATATAGAAATAGTGCATTGGAATTCCCTTTGCGAAAGAAGAGGTGTGAATAATACAGCTACAAGTACAAATATTCCCAACCTTGAGAGTGTAATTGGCTCATCGTTACATTCTACAGAAGACAACATCGAGTTTCATGAAGCTATTGATAATGGATTGTTTCAACTTTAAATAGGTATCTTCTTTATCTTTATCTTAATCTTATTATTTGTCACTTTACATTTTTTTCAGCTTTTTTTTATCATTAAAGATGTTACAGGTCTATATATTTAAATTTATTTAACTACAATCTTTTTATTGGTACTTCTCGGGACTGAAAATGTCAGGCAATTCACCCATCTATCTACTAATCCATTTCTCGTGTTGGGTTTTCTTAAAACACAGATCTAGCACATTACCAGTGGCAGTGATGATTTCAAATTTAAAGAGGTATCTTCTTCACCTTAATCTTATTGTTTGTTACTATTCATTTTTTTCAGCTCTTGTTATCATTAAAGATGTTACAGGTCTATATATTTACATTTATTTAAATATAAGCTTTTTATTTTTTGAAAACGTGGGTTGACATCCATCCAAGGAAGATATTACTTCTCGGGAATGACAATGTCAGGAAACTCACCCATCTATCTACTAATCCATTTTTTGTGTTGAATTTTTTTAAAACAAAGATCTAGCACATTACCAGTGATGATTTCAATTTTGAATAGGTATCTTCTTCAACTTAATCTTATTGTTTATTACTTTACATTTTTTCAGCTCTTGTTATCATTAAAGATGTTACAGGTCTATATATTTACATTTATTCAAATACAATCTTTTATTTTTTTGGAAAATGTGGGTTGACATCCATCCAAGGAAGCTGGTACTTCTCAGGACTGACAATGTCAGGCAACTCACCCCTCTATCTACTAATCCATTTCTCGTGTTGAGTTTTTTTAAAACAAAGATCTAGCACATTACCATTGATGATTTCACATCAATCTAATACACAAGAGGTAAGTTAAACCCTATCATATTTGCAATTATGTTTAATTTCTTACTAGTGATGATTCTTTCCCGATTTCTTAAAATTATGTTTAATTTATTTTTTATATGTGCAAAAATGCTTTGATATATTTTTTTAACTGTGGGATAAAATGCCAATTGACATTTTACAGAGGAAGATATTTCTATACTATATTCATAATCCACGATACATTATACAATTTTAAATATTCCACATAAAATTCATCATCCATATATATCAAATCATCACCATATCATTATCATAATCTTGAGTCCTGACACTACAATTATTATTAAAACAATTATTTATCTAATTTAGATTTATTAAAACAATTCCATGTTTTTAAAACAATTCATAATCATATCATTACAAGTATATCCATTCTACAAGTATATCCATTCTAATCATTAATTTCATCTATATCCATTATAACACATTCCATTTATTTATCATCTATATCCATTCTAATGACATTATGATCATATCGTTACAAGTATAGAGAAGAATTATCTTAAAACAAGTTCAAATGTCTAGAGAAGAAGAATTATTGTGCTTGAAGATAAATCTACATCCACATTAAATTGATCATCGTCCATATATATCATATCATTATCATCATTCATCATCTTTCATCATCATCTATCATCAATTATCAATTATCATCATTCATCATCTACGTCCACATACAATTCATGACAATCCAAGTAAACAAGAAACATACATATAATTCATGATAATTCATGATAATTCCCATATAATGCAATCAAAATTAAAGATTATATATAAATCCATATAATTAAATTCAAATACCATACTCAATATTAAAGTTTCGAAACTCAATATTTAAAGTTTCCACAATAATAAAAGTTTCAAGTTTTCAACCCTCTTTTTCTTTATCCATTTCTACTCCTTTGCTCCTTTCCCTAACGGCTTCTTCCACTGTGGTTGTACCCCTTTCCCCAACAGCAAAAATAACCCCAGAACTTATAAGATCTTCCGCAGCACTGTCCAGATTTTTTAAAATTCTTTCTTCTTGATTTGTCGCATCTCCATGCGACAACAAATTTGGATCAGCTGCTGCCTTAGCTTTGAATAATATGTCAGGGTCGAAGCCGTGCTCTTTAATTATCCACTTTAGTGTATTGTTTTGTTTGTTAACCAAAACAATATTTTGCTTCAAATTCTTTGCTGCGGATAAATTATTCTTCACTGTTTCCAAGTGAACTTGCAATACCTTCGCTTGACTCTTCAAATTTTCATATTTCAACTGCACAAAAAGAGTAATGTCAATTCAAAATATTACTAAAAAATGAAAATTTCAAATTAACAAGAATGATTGTTTGAAAGTGATAGTACTTACAACCACTCTATCTCTTTCGGCATTTGCAATTGCTACCAAATCCTTGTCCTTGGACCATTTGTTAAAATATGCCTGGGCCTCGGCACTAATATTTTCCAATTTGTTTAATGACTTATCTAAAATGTCATCTTTATAGTTGTTGTTATACGTGACAGTCCCACTTCTTACTTGGGTAAGTAAGGAATCCATCTTCTCAGGTTGATTTTGGACTGCAGCATATAAACTATCCCTTTGCCAATAATTTTCATAACGACTAATAATCTCATTGATAAGAACTTTAGCCCTTCTCTCCCATTCTATAAGCTGATTGATATGAGGTAGAATAAACTCACTGACATGGGATTGACAATCATAACCAATTAAGTTCTCCAAAGGAAAAGGTAGCAACTGTTCACTATCTGAATCTGATGAAGATGATCTTGCTGGAGAAGTATGGGGGCTTTTAGCAAGATCAACTGCTACTTGTTTCTGCCTTTGGGTGGGCTGATCCTGTTTGTGATAAAATTAATCAAGATTTAGATAAATAAATTTAAATCGAAATGTAATTCAAAATTGTAAAGCATATTTAAATTTAAGTATACCTGCTGGCCTTGAATCATCTCGCGGGTATTGAAAAAACCAGTTGGGTCATTGCTATCAATGCCCAAATAATCTTCATCTAAATTTATATTGTTCAAAACTGATATGCCCATTGCACTGGGCAAGCCACCAAGTGAGAGAGTTGGAATTCGAAAGGAGGAGGCAATGTTTAGTGTCCCATTAGGGGCCGGAGCAAGTGGCATGCGTTTACCAATGTTCTTTTTCACTGTTCCTCTGGTTGGAAATTTAAAAATTATTGGTTGAGTGGGTGTCGGTGCCGTGGTTTGATCAGGACTGACATGTGCTGAAAAGTACAAGAAAAAACATGAAAAATAGGAAAACAATTCAAAAAGGCAAAAACTACGAAATTAAACGTACTATCAAAAATTGTACCTTGTTGTCGAGGGGTAGTTTTTTTTCGGTGCTAAGGGTGGCCTTGTAGGAGTTGTATTCAGTGTTTGTTCCGAAGATATGAATGCATGTGACTGTATGGAGTGAGTTGGAAAAGAAGGTTGAGTTTCTGAAACAAGTGTATGGTCCAAAGTCCCTGCAATGTCATCAACATTAAATGTTGTGTCAATTCATTTGGTTAAAATTTAAATTGAAAAATAAATATGCAAATTTGGAATTTGTAAATAATATATGAGAAGGTATTACTTCTCTGGCATTTAACGAGTTCAAACTGTTGAGGGTTTGGAGAGGAGTGAGCTTCCATTTCAGATTGGGAGTCTCCCGAAGCCTCAGCGTGTTGTTGGCCTCTTCCTCTCGATAATGCCTTTTTTCGGGGAAGGGCTTCAATAAATCTTCTCTGCAAAACATTAAAATTTAAGTGTTAATAACTGTGCAATGTAATGTTGAAAATTGAAATACAAACTAAATAGTTTATACCTGTTGTTCTTCAAATGGAATTGACAACTTCATCAACTCCTCATCAGTGCAAGTAGGAATTTTTTTATCTTTTAAATTTAAAAGTGCCTCATAATAAAGGCCAAGGAGATAGTTTGTTGAATAAATGATAGGTTTTTCTGAAAGTTTTGAATTTGTTATGTCAGTTCTTATTTTTTTTATAGATAGGTGCACCAATCGAATTTTTGTTTTGAGATAGTGGAAACTATGTATGCAATGGCCCAATTTGGTATATCTGTTTGGTAACCCTGCAAAACAATTCTGGATTGAAAAAATGAAATAACTGCAGCAAGAAAGTGGTGTGCAATTGATTGCGTATCCACACCACGCCTGGATTTATTGACATGGGCTGCAAATGCCAAACACTGAAAATTACTATAAATTTATAACACCAAATTGTATCAGAATAAAAAATAGAATTAAAATACGAATTAAAACGAATTATACTTACAATCAACATGGAAACCAAACGTTGATTCAAGAAATTTCTTGTCTTCTTCCAGGAGTGTTGCCTTGGTTGTAACAATTGGTAAATTTCTGAACGGAAGGCCCGTAAACCGATGGATGTCATTTGCTTCGATACTGAATTGGAACATTTGGCCATCATTCAGAGTCACATAAAAAAGGCCATCCTCTGAATTGTAGGACGACAGAAGGTAATTCAAAATATCCGGATCTGTTTTGAAATGGAGCATATTAATGAGCCCTATAAACTCACACGCATCCATCAAATCTTTATATTCAGAAGACATATTTAAAATATTATGGATGTGAGGGCACAAGGGATTCCTGTAGATGATCTTGGCCATGGATTGATTGGATTCTCTTCTTGATTTTTTTCCTGAGCTTGCAGTTGGGAAGCATGTGAAGTCAACATTATAGTTGTGCTTGCGTCTTTGACAATGAGGGACATCTGCAAAAAATCAAGAGCCGGAAAGTGTAAATGAGAAAATGACCGGTGGGAGGGTATTTATAGGCTAAATCACGCGTCAATGGCTTCAGTTGACAGTGCGTCAATGGCGTCATTTGACGCGTGCCTCAATGGCTTTTAGTTGACATGTGTCAAGGGATTCTATTGACGCGCGTCAACTAGAGGTCTATTGACGTGCGTCAACTGAGAGCCATTGACGCGCGTCAATAGAAGCCATTTACGCACGACAACAGAAGCCATTGACGTGCGTCAATAGATTCAGTTGATGCGTGTCAATGGCCTTAGTTGTCACATGTCAATGGAAGCCATTGGTACGCGGCGTCAACTAGAAGCCATTGACGCGCGTCAGCTATAGAATCTATTGACACGCGTCAACTGGCTTCATTGACGACGCGTCAACTGGCTTCTATTGACGCGTCAACAAAATCCATTGACGTGCGTCAACTAGACTCCATTGATGCATGTCAACAGAAGCCATTGACGCGCGTCAACTGAGGCCATCTAAGAACGTGCGCCATTTGATCGCATCAATGGTTCTGTTGACGCGCGTCAACAGAGGCAATTGAAACTTGCCTTGACGCGCATGTTAAGAATGATTATTGACGTCTTATTGTCGTGCATGTCAATGATGCAACCATGTCTTGAACTCTTATTTCTCCAGGCTCAAAAAACCAGGTGAAAATTTGGTTTTGGAATACTGTCAAATTCACCTTTTGCTGAAACTGGTTCCGGGATATTCGCCAGGTATTTTCCACCTACAATTTTATAGAGGTGTCTTAAAATGAACCCTGATCTATGGGCAATGTCTGGAACTAGTCAAAATAAAACCTTGGAAGAATCAAATAGGCAGTTTAAAAAATTAGAAACTAAGTAATAAATCACAGTTTTTTACCATCTCAAAGTGGTGCAAATTTGTCAAACATCGTAAATAGCCAGAGTTTAAGAATTTTGTGAATTCTCTCCCATTTAACACTCTTCTAAATTCAATGTAAAATCACAAAATAAAATCATTGCCTAGTAGCATGAGATAACTCATATACTCAATATTGGCGAGAGTTTGCCAAGAAACCTCAAAACTAACATTAATAAATAAAATATTGATTCCCATAAAGAAATAAAATTTTCGATCTAAATACACTCTTACATAATGTAGGTGTCTCCATGTTCCTTATTAGTCAAACCTGAACAAATGTTTAGCTGTAATTTGACTAGTCAATGCATTACTGTGATTTTTCATATATAAAACTTGTGAACACTTTCTTGCTCTTGGTTTATAGGTCTATCCTTAATATACAACAGATTGAATAGGAGATTACGCACCTTATTTCTGCTTGAGAGGACAGCGACAGGCACTACTACTCAGTTTCATGTTTAACCGTACGGTCTTGAAAGCCATGAACTAGTCTGCAAGTCAGTTTACTGTGAATCAATGATGGTTGTAACACTTCTGTTCTGTCCGGTTCAGAAATCAGCTATTGAAAGACTATTTCTTGTCTAGACGACAGGTCTGTGAGAAAAGGGGCACGAGTGTCGTACCATTCTTATGGTGAAGGTCTGCCTATATGAAGTAGAAACCTGATCAACATTTGTTGTTTTGATAAGTATATTGTAGTCCACCAAGATCTATGCACTGTACGTGGACATTTATGTAGGTCCTAGAGCATGCTAATATGCATAGGAGTTGAGTGCCTCCTCCAGAGATCATGCATACTGTTGAGAATGTTTTAAACTCAAATTTTTGTCTGTTGGCACAGATCCTGTTTTTTTGAAATATGCAAAACTTAACATATCTATCATGGTTTTATTGATAGCCATTCTTTTTCGTGAGCTTGGCAAACACTGGCACCTATTTTACTGACACTTATATTGCGTATCCGGCCATGCTTCCTTGTTTTCTAGCATGCAAAGTGATAATGATACCGGTTGCTCGGCTTTGTCTGACTGATTTGGAGAATGAAATATTACCTCTCTGGATAAATTTGTTAATCTTTTAGCATTCTGTTTTCCATGTTTGTTTGGTGTATTGGTAAGTACCATATAGTCTTTGTGTTTCATGTTTTTACATAGTTTGTAGCTCTCAAATAAGGGTTAAATAATTAGCATCATGTACTGTGTTTGATTTGAAAGTTATTTTTTGAAACCTGTGTTTGCGTGTTATGGCAAAGTATTTTTACTTAAGTACTAGTTAGGAGATGGATTTCGCATGTTGTATTATTTGATTATATTGAATGTGAGAGCTTGCTTTTGAGACTAGGAGGATGGAGCCGACCTGCATCAGCTGAACACCCAACTAATTTGTATTGTGTGTTCCAAATGATATTAAATAACAAATGGCTCCAGTGGACTGCCTAACAATTGCTAGTTCTAAGAAGTGTGAAACCTCTTAGATGGTTGTCTATCCATTGATTTGATCAAATTAATGAAAATAAATGTGAGAAATAGAGGTCTTATTGCCAAAAATTTGATTTAGGTGTCTCAAAACGTTATCAACATATAATTTAAGCAAAGTATTGAAGTACAAACTAATCTAGCATTGGGAAAGGTATGGTTATGGTTGAGGAAAGGTCACTCAGGTGTTAGGAAAGGTATGGGTGAAGATTGGTTACGTTCTGGGTTGTTTGGTGAAAGTTATAAGCTCGTTGTTCTAGGAAAAATTACCAGTCACAGAGACCGGTATCAGTTAGGTGACCGATGCCAGTACTGGAAAATGAATGATGCCGGTTGGGTGACCGGTGTCGGTAGGGGCAATATGGTCAGAATATTAAAAATAGGTGTTTTGGATCTCTCTGTGGTTACACAGAGAGTCGAGGGGGTTTAAGAAGGATGGTATGATTTATACGAAGACTCAACAAGGGTGATAGAGGCACTAGGATGGGAAAAATGGTTTAGGTTGGTAAAATAGATGGTAGACGGGTGAAGAGCGGTATTTGGGATAGAGGGAGTCAGATAATATAAATGAATGAAAGAATTAAGATCAAATACACTAGAACTAACAAATAAGAGTGAGTTACTTATCTGAGAACTTGTAGATCTCGAAGGTGGTGGTGGTTGATGAGCATTCGGAGATGAAATGAGGATTGTGTCTAGTGCTGCGGAAACATAGCTTGCGTGCTCTGTTGTGGGTGATCCAATGTTGTGGAGGAAGATATTGGCTATTGGTGAAGACTTGATGTGCTCAGGTTTGTTGTTCTGATAGCTTGAATGCTCGAGAGTTAGAATGCCAAAGCTTGAGTGAAATGATGATGAAACTGAAGAACCTGTGTAAAGAGTTAAAAACTCTTATTTAAGGTAACTACCTATGATGGTTAGGGAAACCAGCACTGATGAGGGATAACCAACATCGGTTAAGGAGAATTGGTCTAGTTTTGCCAAAAATAGGGTTTCTCTCCCAGATTTGGCTGGTCCATTGAGAATTCTTAGTCTCGGTTTAATTGGGAGATAATGCTAAATGTAGTAGAGTTTAGTTAGAAGATAATAGGTCATTAATGATTAGGGTTAGACTAAGTCCTAGTTGGTTAGGATAAGTAGGGACTTGGTCTAAGGTTCAAAATAGGCTTGGAATAGGTCTTGGGATGAGGTAGAGGGCTGATTGGCTTAGGTGAGATTGGAACTTAACTTAATTAAGGTGATTAAATTAATTAGGTAGGTGAGAGTGGGGATTAATTTAATCATGGGTAATTAAATTAATTAAAATGTGTGCAAATGGGCATGATGATGGGATGGAGTATTTAATTAATTAATAAAAGGGGATTGCGACCTAATTTTGGTGTCTATATTTGCCCCTTTTTTCATTGTAGCTTATATTGATAAGTGACGATGACAAAAATAGGAGTTGCCCCAAGTATGCAAGTGAAGGTTAGGTTGTCCTCAGGGATGGGTAGAAGTGATCCCCCTAAAACCAGAGACTCAAATGAGGAGTATGTATCGGTCATGGGTTTGATAATGTGGTAGATGGGGAAAGTGATTAATGTTGGGTATATACAAATCAATGGTAATTTTAGGTGTTAATATGTAAGGGCATTCAAATGTCATGCACATGTATATAATGCAGACAAGGCACTAGGATGAAGAGCTCACAAACTCTACATTGTCCAATGTGGGTCCTTTATGCAAACAAGGTTGATGTGTCCAGATATCCAAGGTATAGGATACGGTCCATAGAAACAAAACTAGGCGAGGTGAGGAAAGAGCATTAGGTGGGTTCCAAAGCACCAAAAGGTTCGGTCTGGTCAAGATAAACGACTTGATGGAATTAGGTACAGGCAAGGTTGGTAGGCTGTAAACAACACAAGTAGCGTAATCGCAAGGTATAATGAGTAGAAGAATTCGAGTGTCCAATAGGCAAGGTTGAGTTTGGGTGGTTTAGGTGGGTAAGGCCTTCGGTAAGGTGTAGGTATCGGAAAAACATTTCTCCAAATGTGAAGTGAGGGGCTCAAACTGAGGTAATAAGGAAATTAAGGTGGGATTATAAGGGCTGGGGTAAGGTTGCGGTAGTATTAAAATTGGCATCATGACATTCAAAATTTGTGGGTGAAGTTAGGCATAAGTGGGCTTAGTCTAGGGTGACCGATACCGGTCAAGGGTGAAAGCAATGTTGGTAAGAAATAACCAAGGTCGATTTGCTAGTGTACGACCTGACCGACGTCGGTCAGGTCAAATTTGGGGATTAAAAGTAGAAATCCCGCATTCAAAACGGATTCATTTGTGAATTTAGTACTTTTGGAAAACATGTAGACAGAGGGGATTTTGGCTTTTTTTCATGAGAGAAAAGGACAAGGGTGCTATCTAGGCTAAGTTGGAGTGAGTTGAGTGGACCCACAAGATCATGATGGAGTGACAAGATTGCTTGAGAGATGAGGAGGTTGAGTGAGCCATGGCAGAGGTATGAAGAGGGTGTTTCAAGGTCCTCCAGTTCAGAGACCAAACATCTCACTGTGGAGATGGCGTCAAGTAGAGGTAGGAGCCAATCCTCTTTATTGATGTTTTTGGTGAAAACCAAGGTGGGAAAATTGAAAGAATTTAGTTTGTGAATTTGAATAGAAATTTGGGTATAAAATGACTGAATTGGGTATGGGGAGGGGCAAATGCTAGTTAAATAGATGGTAAAATAAATGTAGGTGTAATATAGGGGGCTTTTGGGTAGGATTTTAAGTGTATTTTTGTTAAATTTTTGAGAGAATGAGGACGTGAGGGGTTCAGATCTTGGAGCCGAACCAGTTATTGATGTTGGTTGAGATTCGACCGACGTTCGATGTGGATAGAGCTTGCCGGCGTCGGTGGGGGTAAGATGGTGATCGATACCAGTGTAGGGTGGCCAATGCCAGGTCACTGTGAAAAGTGACTACGTCCTTGAAAAATGGAGGTTGGGGATGGTTTAAAAGGTAAGGGTAAGGGGGGTAAATGTGCCTAGTGAAATAGGTGAAGAGATAGGTTAGGATTCTGGGAGTAAGTTAAGCATGATAGGGTTGAGATTTAGGGATGATTATAGGTATGAATGGGTGAATGGGTGGGGTAAAGAAAGTTAGGTCAAATTGGTGAAGGAAGGGAAAGGAGCGAATCTGAATAGGTGTAAATGGTGTGGGCAAGATAGAATAGATGGTTAGTGAGTGGATTGGTTAGAAGGATAACTTGGCTAGTAGAGTTGCAAGTGGGATGTCAACTAGGTAGGATATAATAATAGATGATGTAAAGGGGGTAACATTGAATAACCACATTAAAATGGTAATGACGCAGACACATCATCAGTTGATTATGCGAGACACGGTGCCACCTCTTGTTGGTTCATAGGCGAGATGTTAGGCCTCGGCATTGTAGACAAGGAGTGGAACCGTATGTAGGATGTCGGGCTCGACAATGTGAGGTGATATTGACACATCATACGAGATCACAATTTGATGGTCACTCTCATCGATAGATGTGATTTAGTGACCAACACCTTTCATTTACCTACCGACGAGATGACCATCACGCTGGAGGATATCTACAGGATTTTGCAGCTACCAATTGTGGGGGAGCCATTATATCAGACTTGCATTAGATGAGGCATCGGTTAAGCCGATGGTTGTAGTGTTTGGAGAGACTGATGAATGATTTGAGATATCACAGTGCTAGTATCAATTATGGGGATATGTACGCTGCACATCCTCATGAGACAAGATTACCATTTCTAATGATGGTGGCAGTTGGTTGTTATGCACTCCTAGAATCAAAGGGTGGGAGATATCCACAAGAATTTATGGGGGTTTTGCAGGATATGATTGAGGAGCGAGTCTGTTTTACTACATGGGCACCAAATCTAATCTGGTTACAGTTTGTATAGAGAGTTGTGGGCATACCCGAGGATGCAACTGTATGGTATTTTTTTCACTGTATATACTACATTGCTGGGCATGTGAGCACATAGTATGTGTGCAGTCCTGTAGAGGCCTTCAATGACAAGATTGACACTTGGGAGGTGTACATAGAGTTGGGTATAGGATGATGGGTGCTCAATAGGGGCTCATTCATGAGTGGAGGATGCATCACGAGATGTGATGATGACCCTATCGACGGATTTTCCTTCTTATAAAGGCTATGATGCTTTAGAGATGGAATGACAACCGTACAGTTGGTAAGGTGAATCTTATGGGGGCATGACCGAGGAGTTTGTAGGATTACAACTGGTTGGGTGGATATAAGGATAGAGGGATGGGGAACATGAGATGATTCCAGTGGACTGGGTTAGATGGTAGTTTGGGCTTCGACATGATGTGCCTCCACTGTTTCCATAGTACCGCAGTGATGATGTTGAGAGACCATTGTCTCCACCACATCCAATAGATCCTACAAGACAAGAAGAGCAGGATCGATGGACAAGTCCGATCGATGAAACAAGAATGACTGATGCATACAGACAGCTGGTGGGTATCCTAAAAATACAGGATCAACATCACCTGAAGCTAGGACAACTTGATCTTGGCCAAAATGATAGTATAGAGAGACCAGTTTCAGGGGTCAGGTGACAATGTTTGCAACTGCAACTTACGTCAGGCATAGGCCCACAGTGTAGCTACGTTGCAGGGGCAAGTGAGCATAGATTATAGGGGAGATTGACACATGTGTAGACTCAGATTCGGGTTCAAGATCCTACAAAGCCACCACCAGGGGATGGGGGACAATTTGTAGGACTATAGGCACATGTGACTACACTACAAGCCCAGGTGGGCACATTACAGGGGCAGTTAGCTCAGGATCAGGTAGGGGATGGGGGGCAGATTACAAGGCTACATGCATAGGTTGCCACACTACAGGTGTATGTTGCCACTTTATAGGGTGAGTTAGCACAAGCACAAACATAGGTGCAGGAAAAATTACCTGTTTAAGCATAGGGCCCACCTTTATAGGCACTTGGACAAGGTCCCGTGTTACAGGCAGCAGGACAAAGACCACAGGTACAAGGACTAGGGCCACTTTTATTGGGATAGGGTCCGCCGAGAGTTATGACACCTCCGTAGGTTATATCCATGGCCGATTATAGAGATACTGTGGCGGAAGCTCGGTATTACTAGGACCGTTTGATGGAGGATGCTATTTCCTTATGTGACATTATGGATGAATATAGAGCACAACGGGTTGTGAGTGCCAGGAGCCAGCGCACAGACTGCATAGTTCCAACAGATCTCGGAGGGTCGCATCAGACCACGTAGACATGGTCATGAAGAGGTGACTGAGTTCATGCTAGACAAAGACTAGGTAAGGGTACTGGGGAGAGCAACAAAGATGTCTGACCCTTCTTAGAAATGATATATGTATCTGTAGCATGATTTTTATTTTTATTTTTGATACATATACCTACCTGCGTGCGGAAGATATGAGATGTATAGGCATGAGTTTTGAGATACTGATGTATGTATGCTGTATGTTCAGATGTATTGATATCCATACTATTCTGATGTATAGATGGATGACTGAGATTTATAGATGTATTGTTATTTCATTTCCATTATACTGTTATCATGGAAAGTAGATGTAGGCCTGGTTTGGTTTCATTTCCACTATTAATTGATTCTTATGGAAACTAGGTGATTAGGCATGGTTTGAGTTTAATGTTCCAAGTTAATGATTAGTATGGAATTTCCATTATATTGATGTCATGGCATGTAGTTGTAGTCAATATTTTGGTCTGGTTGAATGATTGGTTGAATTTTCACTGTATTGATGTTTATGGAAATTAGATGAGTAGGCATGTTTTGGTTGAATTTCCATGTTAATGACTATATGGAAACTAGAGTGATTAGGCATGACTGCGTCAATGTTGTGAATTGATTGGTTGAATTTCCAGTGTATTGATGTTATGGAAAGTAGATGTAGGTAAGGTTTGGTGTATGATTGAAATAGGTTTAATTTCTAAGTGTTATTGGTGTTATGGAAACTAGAATGAGTAGGCACGGTATTAGTTATATGATTGAGTGAGTATAACTTATCACATGTATTGATGTTGTGGAAACTAACTGAGATGTTAGTTTGCACGGTTGAGTCGATGTTATGTTGTGTATTAAAATGAGTTTTAAATTCCTAATGTACGGATGTTATGGAAATTAGCCTGCATAGCCCTATGCGTTAAATTTGATTCAGTTTCGATTTGGTTCTTCTATACACTAGGGAAGAATGAGATTTGATTTTGTTTCTGAGTTAACTTCATTATTATTTTTATGGAAAGGCTAATTGTTTGATGGGGGAAATGATGATGGGTAATAGAGTGGCCGAGCTAACCTCAAAGGGCCCCATGCCCTAAGAGTGCTTGCCTACATTACCTTTGTGAAAGGTGCCTCAGGCCAATGTACTTCTCCCATACACGAGGGAAGAACCATGAGATTGGGTTAGGTCAGATGAATAGTTAGGTTAGGTAGTTATGTTGGTTGGATAAGGCAAGGTTGAATGTTAAATAGATAATAGGCAAGGTGAGTTAGACGGTTTTAGGCGTAGATGAAGATGTAGGTGTAGTTGATTTTGATTTCAATGGTCTTGTCTTGTTGAAAAATCAACCAGTAAAAAGATAAGAAAGCAAAAGAGGTGGCTTTCCCCGAATTGGCAAGAGCCCTAATTGCTATACCCTTAGACTTATTTGAACATAAGGCCCTAGATACATTGCATGAGTGAAAGATATATATGTGAAATCTTTCTTTTTTACGTGATTGATCGATGCAGGAAGTCTATATTGGGATAAATAGGTTCTCCTTGAGGTCTTCATGTAGCTGATTGATGTAGGAAGCTTCAAAGTTATTTTATTTATATAGATTAGTCTTCTTGTTGGATAGACTAAATGTAATGAGTGGTTGACTTTTTATAGTTTTCCTTTAAGGGAGTAGTCTATTTACAATAGCAAGAGAGAGGCATAGATGTCCTTTTGAGGAATTCATTTATTTGCAAGAATTTTCAATCAAGGAGTTTGTTTTTGTCTATCCCATATATATTTTATTTTATTTTTATTTTTGGTACTTAAAGTCCTGGACAAGACTATAAATATTTATAGGTTTCCTTTATAAGGGAAAAAACACAGCACGAAAAGGTTAACTATGAAGGAGAAGTTTCAATTGACGAACAAACATGGGCTTCCATCCTGAGAAGGATGAAAAGTATCCATTAGAATTATGCCATGAGTAGAGCTGTGGTACTCATATTTAAGACAAGGCCGAATGGTGTCGAATAATCACAAATTTAGTTTAGTTGTTGGTCCTTGAAACAGGTAGATGAAAGAAGATGTTTTCTCAAGCAATGAGCATATAGGTGACATAAAGTGATGTAGTAATTTATTTAATAGGAGAATGATCAAAGATGAAAGGAATTAAGGTGCTCAAGCTCAGGTTTACCTTCAAGTGAAGATAAACGATAAGCGCCTGCTCTATAGGCATGGGTAACAATGTAGGGTCCAAGCTAATTAGGAGCAAATTTGCCCCATTTACTTTTATCTTCATTGATTACATGTTGGTTTTCCTTTAGGAAAATATCACCAACATTGAAAGTGTGTTCATGAACTCGTTTTTCATAGGCGCATTTGATACATTTTTGATAGATTTGAAGTTGCTCAAGAATATTCAAATGATGTTCATCTAAAAGCTCAAGTTGTGCCAAACATTCTTGGCAAAAGTTGTCATCGGTAAGCATATCTTTAAGTGAGATATGAATATATGGAATTTTGATTTCGAGAGGCAGTAAAACCTTTGTACCATAGACCAAAGAGAAAGGCATGACATTGGTAGAAGTACGAATACTAGTATGATAAGCCCATAAGGAAAAAGGAATGTGCATGTATGCCAATCCTTATCAATATCGTTGATGAATTTCATGAGGATTTTGTTAAGGGTTTTATTAGATTGATTCAACTTGACCATTAGCCTATGGGGATAATATGGTGAAGAGAAACTGAGTTGAATACTAAAGTCATCACAAAGTTTGCGTAGGGTCTTATTTTTGAATTATTTACCATTTTCAGTGATGAGGCGATGAGGAACACCAAAACGACAAATGATGTGACGAATAATGAATTCATATATTTTCTTAGCTTTTGTAGAAATGAGAGGGATGAATTCTACCCATTTAGTGTAATATTCAGCTGCTGTTATGATACATTGAGGACATAGAGAGGAGTGAGGATTGATCTCTACCGACGAGATCCAAACCCCATTAAGAAAAATTCCAAAAGACTCTATCAACTTGTAAGACATGTGACTTGGAGTGTGGTAAAGGTTAAAATGTTGCTGAACATTTTACACAATGTTTGACGTACTCGTAACAATAGTTGTGGTTAAGGGTAGACTAGTTTAATAACCTGAAATGCAAGAATTTATTTGGCAATAATGATGAGGCCACTGAAATGTCTACCACAAAACCCGTCATGGATTTCTTTAATGGTGTACGAAATTTCATTACTAGTGAGGAACCATAAGAGGATACCGTCAAAGACATGCTTGTAAAGAAGACCCCCCATGATGACGTAACGAGAGACCTTATGGAGGAAGACTCACTTACCATTGCGAGTGAGATCCAAATATGCGGGTGCCCATGCAAAAAAAACTGGATCTTGAATCATGTCCTCTAATCCCCCATCAATGCTTGGGGAAACCTTCCACCAAGATTGAAAGGGAAAGATAGTCAGCAAACTGCTTATACCATATGTCATGCGGGTTAGTTTCAATTCTTCACCATAAAGATTTACGTCACAGGAATAATGATAAGAAGGTGATTGCAACCATTATATTGTGACAAAGATTTTCAGAGTCTGAAGGCGAGGCATGTATCTGTGAGGAAAGACAAGCCATGGTATCCAAAAATGTTGTTAGTGGATTGCGTAGAGTGGTTTGAAGGTTATAATGGTCAAAGGTAGTAAAAAAGCATGTTGACGTGATGTTGGTTATTTTTGAAGTACCTCATTATGGCATTGGTACTAGACCATCAAATTGGTCGATGACTAGTTGAGAATTCACTCAAAAATATTAATTTGTTTTCACATCCAAGGCTATGGAAGTTGGGAGACCCAATGACGAGTGCTTTGTATTCGGCTATTTTATTAGTGCAGTTGAAGTCAAGTTTGATTGATAAAGGCATAGGTTCAATATCAAAAGGAATGAGGATGACCCCTGCATCCACCCCCACATTGACATTTAGAACCATCGAAGAAAAATGGGGTCATTTGGTATACCATGTCATCGATGTTGTCAAAAGAGACATTGTAGCAATTTGATTCATCAAGAAAATTGAAGTTAGAAGATTGATTTCTAGGAAAGAGGTGTGTATACATGCTGATCAGCAATGGTTTTTCCTTTGACCGAATTTTGATGGATGAATTTGACATCAAGGTTTGCAAAGAGCATATGAGCAAACGTGTGATGCATGTTAGTGTTGGTAAGGCTTCACATACCATGTAATGTAGGGGGTTGATGTTAGTGAAAATGAAGGATTTGTGGTTAAGGAGGGTAATGTCGAAATGTTTGGTGACTACAAAAACTAAGGCCAAACACAAGCTTTTCGGCATAGGTATATCGTAGTTTCATATTCTAAAAGTGTACGAAATTATATAATAAACTATCTTGCTCCCTGATGTTGCTCGTTGCGATGAGCGAGTATGGCACCTAAGGAATGATCACTGGTAGAAAATGTAGAGGTAAAAGGGTTTGTCAGTCCTTTAGGTGGGGTAAGCACATGTGGCTGAATAAGATATTCCTTTCAATGCTTCAAAGTATTTATGACACTCGTCACTCCCAATTGAAAGGGAACATCCTTTTTAAGAAGATGATTGAAAATGGTGACAACGGTCTTGAAAGTTGGGAAATGAAAACATTGAATAGATTGTAATTTTCCCTACAAACTATGGAGCTAGCCAAAGGTTAGTATGTGGAGGCATTTCCAGAACAGCCTTGATTTTGGTGGGGGTCAACCTCAATGCCCTACAAAGGAGACTATGAAACCAAGGAGTTTCCTAGAGAGGACATATGAAGAGATGCATTTATTCTGGTTGAAGGTGAACACAATATTTGATAAGGTGATCAAATACGAATTTGAGAACTACGAGATGTTCAGCACAATGCTTAGACTTGACGAGAGGGTCGTTGACATAATATTCCAATATGGTATGCATGATGTCGTGGAAGATATATGTCATAACACACTCATATGTTGCACTAGCATTTTTCAGGCCAAAAGGGCATTACATCGATAACATAAGGTCCTCCAAAGGGGTGATGAATGTAGTTTTGTGTTGATCCTGCAGGAGAGTGAGTAATATTTTTATTATAACCCGAAAACCCATCCATAAGATGATATCATTTTATGGCGGGCTGTGAGATCAACAAGTTGGTCGATGACTAGGCAGAGGAAAATCATCTTTAGGGCAAGCGAAGGTTGAGGTCACATAAATATGTGTAAATACGGAGTCCCCCTATCATTTTGGTGATAGGGACAATGTTTAAATATTTATTGGGGATAGTCAATGCATAAGATGAAATAAATAGAAAGAAGACACTGAAGTTTCTTCTTTGATAAGAGGGGCAATGCGTGTATGCATTTTTCACAGCTTCTGTTTCATAGGTTTAGCATCAGGAATAACTACGATATTATGGACTGTGATATTTGGGTCAATACCAGGCATATCGGACATAAGACCAAGAAAAATCGTTTCTACGATCCCAGAGGAAAGTGGTGAAAGCTTCTATGTCTCGGTATGAATCTAAATATTGGCCTATCTTTAGAGGTAGAGGGTTGTCATGAGTATGAATGTTGATCTCAATGGTTGATTCATTTAACATGGTTTCTGTCTCAGAAGGTATCGACCGATGAATGTAAGAATCTATTCGCAACCGATATAGGTGAGAATGGAATCATCATCCTGACATTGAACGACATGTTTATATAAGGTGTGTCATCCTCGATCGTGTCAGGATACAGAAAAGAGAAATGGAAGAGGGAGCTTCACCATCATGATGATAGGGAAAAGGTCGCAAAGAAACGGTGTGTTCATGAATTTTTTAAGGAGGAATGGATTCTAGATCCATGGACTCCGTGGGGGAAGGCGGTGTAGTAGGTGAGTGAGGTGGGGAAGGTGTATCTTCCTCTACGAGGTTGATATGGGCTTTCTTAGAAGAAGGTTCCTCAGAAAATCCAAGACCGCTACGGTCTTTTTATTTATACATGTAATTGGAGTTTGTTGTTGAAGATGTAGCGATTGAAGTGGTGGATGAAGCAACACAAGTTGTAATATGGTTGTTGATGGATTGTTCTGTATTCTTGAGGAGTAAGAAATATTTTGATGTTGTAGAGGTGATACTCCCATAAGGTAAGGCATTAAAAAAAACCTACCAAGGGATCATAAGTTGGTATTTGGTTAGCGGGAATGGAAGAATCACCTGAAGCATGAGAAGGGGAAACATCAGGTCTTTTTGAAGTAGATGGGTTGGCTGATGGGCAAGTTATGGAAGCTACGAAAGAAGTGGAACTAAAGGAGCTGGTTGTGGAAGATGTAGCAATAGAAGTGATGAATTAGGAAATGGCTAAAGAAGAAGTGCTAGTGGTTGTAGATGTCTTAACTGATATAAGGACATCATTAGGTTGATAAAGCATATTGCAAGTTTTAAATGGTGAAGGATTTTTCGGAATGGTATAGTTGTGCCCTTCATGTTCAAATTTTAAAGAACAGTGTAAGGTTGAAGGTACATAACCCATGACATGAATCTAGGTTTGGCCAAGTAGCATGTTGTATTGTGATTCCCCCTCTAGGACATCGAATAATTCAAGAATGGTACAGGTGCCCACGTGAATTTGGAGGATGATGGTGCTGAGGGTGGAAGTCATAACATCGTTAAATTATTGAAACATAACTAGGTTATTATGCATGCAATTGGAAGGGATGCACATTTTCTTGTACACATGGGAAGAAATGATGTTGATACTAGCACATTGATCAATCATAACGTGTTAAATGCATGTGTTATCAATGTAGGCATAAATAAATAGGGTTGGGTCAGGATCATCTGATTGGAGAGGGACAATCTCTTTGTTAGAGAAACTAATAATAGAGAATTGACGAAAGGTAATAGGAGAAGAAGATGGAAGGGGAGTAGTGAGGGAAGCCACATGATGTGGGGTAATGAGGTATAACCTCAATGGATTACAGGACCTTAATGAGGGCTTGATGATGAGACTTAGAGGTTTGGATGAGGTCATACAAATACATTTTGAGGGGGGATTGGTGAAGTTGTTTGATCATGGTACGATGTGCAACTCTGTCAGAAATGGGATATTTCGGCCCACGGATGGTTACCTTGGGTGTAGCTGCAGATGGAATTTAGGGTAAAGGTGTAGTGGATGGGTTTCTTGTCTTCTCTTTTCCTTTTTCTTTCTGTGCTCTAGTGGTAACTCAAACCATATGGATCTGAGGAAAAGAGGGAGATGTGTCATGAAAGGTATAACATCAAGAGGGGAAAAAACCTAGTGCAGGATACGAGCCTTGTGAAATGAGTATGGCACACTGACATTTTGGAGGGGGTTGGGATAGCTCCCTACTCTAGACCATATTTATCTCAAAGTTTGGAGGAGGAAAATAGGGTTGTGGAGGTGGAGGTGAAGGCCGCTAAATAGATATGGGGTGAGGCCACGTGGTGACAAGTGAAGGTGGAATGGGATCTTCATCCAAAAGGTAATCTTCGTCAAAGAGCTCTTCAGGAGAACATAGTTGAAGAAGAATATTTTTAAGGGCCTTACAATTTTCAACATCATACCATGGCACACAATGATAGGCACAAATATTGGTATTGTCAAACCCTTCTGGTTTAGGTTTGAGTGGGTCATAAGGACTAAGAGGTAGTAATGTAATGGTGGAAGTTTCAAACAACCAAGTGAGGATGTTAGTGTAAGACCCTACCAATGGATCGTAATGAGAAGTGAGAGTAGGTTTGGATGGAGGTGTGGGTGGATTTTGTGGAAGATGCACTACTGGCAGAGAAGTTGGGGGTTGAGTAGGTTTAACTACCTTTTTGGTAGGTAGTGTGGTTTTGGGCTTGGGTTGTACCTTCTTGGGTAAAGGTGTTTGGGTAGTGTATGAAGTAGAAGGGAATGTAGAAGATGAAAGTGGACGAGTCAACCAAGATGAGAGTGGAGGTGCGGTGAAGATAGTAGTAGGAGGTAATACATAAATATTGGGTTAAAGGGAAGGTAAAGGCATATGTAGTGGAGTAGGAATAGGTAATGTAGAAGGATTAAGTGGAATAGGAGGTTGCGATAAAGATGTAGGTTGTTTCGTTTTAGTTTTACCTTGGGTAGGAGGCTTCTTGACCAAGGTTGATGGATAGGGGCCTAAGATGGATGGAAGAGGAAGAGTGGGAGAAATTGGGGTATGAGGTTGAAGAGGTTGGGTCTTCCTCTTGGTGGGGGGATAGACCTGGTGATAGTTTGGGAAGAGGTGGATAAATTGATCTTCACGGGAGGACAGACTATAATTAGTGTCGGCACAACCCACAATGTAGTGATCGGTTTGGGTACAGGTGGTTTTTGGGGTAACTGTAAAGGTTTGGGTATAGGTGAGGATGATGTAGAAGATGCTACTATAACTGGCTCATGTGTGACAAATTTAGTTTTCTTGAACACTTTAGGATAAATCATTTAAGTGTCTATGGGATAAATTTACATTTGAGTCAATATTGAAAGTCGAAGGAATCCCTAAAGCGTGGAGTAGTCGACATAATCCAAGAAATCGACCAAATGAGAGAATGACGTAGAAGTAAAGGGGGATGATGATGATTTGGTAGTAATCCCCGTAAATAAATTTGACATCTATGAGATAAGGAAATGGTTGGATTCACACTCTATGGGTAGAAGAGATGATAAAAAATCGACAGGGTCTTCAAAACCCATTGGAGAGTTGTCGCCAACATGAAGAGATGCTAAAAGTGGATCCTCTATGGGCAGAGGAAGGGGAAAGGTGAATGGTGTAGACTCTTTGATTGGTGAAGAAAAGGGTAAGTTAGGACCCTCCATAGGTAGAAGAGTGAGTAATGTGGGTTACTTGACAGGTAGAGAGACGAGTGGGGTAGATTCCTATGTAGATGAATGGATAGATGAAGTGGGCTGCTCGGTAGATGAAACAGTAGATAAGGTCTACTCCTCCATGGGTAGAGGAAAAGATGAGATGGGCTTCTACGTGGGTGGAAGAACTCACACAAGGATTCCCTTAACTAATGGGATGGGAGGAAATTGAGTACAAGGGGCTGGTATGGTATAAAAAATGACATGAACGTCTTGAATGTTGGTGTTATTAGTTGAGGTTTCCCCAGATTGGTTGGATGATGGAATGTGATTTGGAAATGAATTTTTAAATATGCGGATGTTTTGGTTAGTGGAGGCATTGAGGTTATCCAAGACAAGATATTCGTTATCCAACATCTTCTGGATGATATTTTCAAACATTTTACAATTACCATCACTATGACCTCTGACACGGTGATAATTATAGTAAGTGTTCTCCTTGTACCATGCAAGCACATGAAGGGAAGGGTCAAAACCAGTACGTGGTTTGATGGGTGGATGAGTTATGGCTCCTGAATTTAGAGTATTTTCAAAAATTGAGGAGTAAAGTTATCCTATGGGAGTATATCGTCATTGTTCATGCATGTATTGAAATTTCTAAACATGAGAAAGAGTGGAAGGTGGTTATGGTTGGTTGGATAGATGAGATGGAATAGCTTTTAGGACCATCGCATTGGTGGATACTTTAGGTTTTGAATGACTGGTTTGTGGTTTGGAAGAATAAGAAGTGTCATTTGATTTGAATGGATAACTCTTGTTACATAATTGTAATTTCTTCTCTTCGATAATAGAAATTTCTAACTTGCGAGCCATTATGAACACCTCATCAATCATCTAGAATTCTTAGACTTGAAGAGTTGGAGAGATGTTCCTGACACAAGCCCTGGTGAACAACTCTATCAGCTTGGTTTGTGGAAGTTGTAAGGTGAGCTGATTGGTAAGGCTTTGCTAATGTATGACAAAATATGTGATAAATTCATCTTTGTATTGGCGCATTGAATAAAAATCAGTCATGGTGACCTTCTTGACAATTTTGATGGAGAAATTATCAAGAAAGGAATGAAAAGATAGAGTTCCTAGGTAAAAAACTATACCAGTCTAAGGCAAGTCCTCTCAAGGACATTGAGAAAGCTCAAAGAAGCAAGGCGTCATCATGGGAAATCAAATAAAATATGTGTTTAATTGATCACAAATGTTGTTGTGAATCCTCCTTGCTATTACATCGGTTAAACTCTGGCGTTTCCCAATGTGTGGGATAAGGATGAATTGGAATAGAAGGGTGAATAGGCTCATTACAAATCTTGTCGTAAGTTAGATGATTGCATGAGCACAAGAAAAATGCTTCCAAGGTTTGCATCTTAGCCATCATCATATTTATAAGATCGGTTGTAGGATTAGATGAAGGAGAACCTCCTACGGTATAATGAGGTAAATAAGATGAATAAGGCATGGATGCCCATCTAGTGTGTGGTGGTGCCAAGTAAGAAAAATGAGAACTGGGGATATAAGTAACTAAAGATGATGATGGTATATACCATGAATGGGAAGCGTAGGTGACAGGTGGTGGTTGAGATAAGGTATAGGTGGGCAGAACCTGTGTAGAGACCCTCATAGTAATAGGTGGTAGAGTAGCAGGTATAGACATGACCAAACTCTGAAAAAGGGGTTGATGCAACTGGAGGTTGTGAGGTAATAATGACTGATGACGTGGGAATACCTACACTAAGAGTCCTAGATGATTGTGAGGTCAAATTCGAAGGTGCGATAGATGTTGTAGGTGCAACATATATCGAAGATGTAGGGGTGATATGAGAAATGACAAGGTAAGGTGGAAACAGGCAACACTACACCAATGGTGGCCAATATGGAAGTGGTGGCAAGGGCAGGAGGAATGGAGATAAACATCCCATATAAGGGATGTCCTGACAAGTCGCAGGTGGAGGAATGAGAAAGATAATATTGCAATTCTGTGGGATTATGATCAAGGATTTTTGTGAAATCCTTGTCACCTAAAGATATAGTGATATAAGAAGTGGGGTCCATGGGTGAAGAAATATAAGGTGGTGAAGGACGAGGAGGTAGTGGTTGATGGCCAACGTGAAAGACTAGGGCGTTAAATTGTCTGCGAGTCAAAACCATGTGAATATTGGGAGGAAAGGTGGTATGATCTCTTTAGATGGTTCAGAAGCACAAGAAAAGAAGATAGAAGAAATAGGGAAAATGAAAATTGGTTACTATTTTGACAGAAAAATCAAAACATAGAGACCGATGCTAGTTACTAAGAATAAATGATAGATTTAAAAATATGGAGATGAAGAGTGTAAATCTGATGAACTTGATCTCTGCTAATGATAAAAGAGACTCAGAAATGTGTAAAATGATAGAAAGAGGTCATAGAAAATGAGTGGATATGAATTGAATACTATTTTGGGCAAAATAACAAAAATAGTAGTGAACCAATGCCAGTCAGTCAACCGATGCCGATATGAGAAGGTAATCGATGTTAGTCTCTGGACCGATGTTGGTTACTTTGAAATCTAAGAAGATGATGAAAATTTGAATTTTAAAGTGATTAAGTCCAAATAAAACACAAACCCTGAAACTGAGTATGACAATGATGAGTCCTGACACACCCATAATGAATCAAAATACATCGGTTATGATGGTGAGGCATGAAGGAAAATAAAAATAAGAAGCAATAACCTCACTCCTCAAAATGCAATTTAACAGTAAAAATCTACAAAACATGTCAATCCTATGCTTCATATTTTAATGTTATGTGACTAATGCCATTGAAAAATGACTATGAATAGAGTAGAGTTTTTGGTCAACGAGGGTACCCAATAAATAGTCTATGGTTGGTATCAGGGGTGTTTTGGTTAAATTTTCCCCAATATATAATTCACATTACCCAAGGTCTGACTCTGATATAATGACTAGACAGAACACCAACTGGATCCACCACCAATCAGGTTATTAATCTTTGGTGGAAACTACTAGGAAGGAAGATGTTTAAGAAATGAGTAAATTGTTAAAGTGATTTAGATAAGGGTGTGTGTGAACTACGCTTAATCCCCACCAATCGGCAATTGTGTTAGGATAAATTTTATTATCCTATTATTAATTATGCATAGTAGGATTATTTAATTAATTTTATTAATTAAATAATCAATGATTAAATTGTTATATGGTTAAACAACCATATTTGTCTGTTTGCACATTGTTATATTGTTATAAACAATATATTTGTCTTTATGTAATTTTGCTTCCCGGATGTTATTGGAAGCTTGTGAAATCTGGTTTTTGGTTGCACCTGTGCAACTCATTTTCCCGGATGTATTTGGCTGTGCAATATCTATAAATATTGCAGCCCATTCTCTGTAATTGTTTACTGATTGAGATTAATAAAATATCACAGGCTTCCGTCCCTGTTTCTCAATCTACATTTGGTACCAGAGTGAAATTCTGGCCCTGTGAAGGTGTGGAAGAGAGAGCAACAGAGAGAGAGGAGATTGGAGACGTGTTTGCAGCATTTTGAGAGCCTGTGCAGCCTCGTGCAAACTCCCAGCCCCATCCCTGCCTCCCCCACATCAGCCTGTTCCTTCCAGGTACTTGGAAGGCAATTTTTTTTTTTGCACTGGTGCACTCAGCACCAGGCAAAAATTGCTAAGGTATTGAATTTTTTTTTAAAAAAAATAATTTCAATCAGGTTTTGTTTTACTGTATTTGGAGATTGTGTTGCTTGTTTGGAGGACTGTCTGTGCACCTGTAGAGAATACACAGAGCAAAGAAAATAAAAAAAAAGAGAAGAGGCGTTTTTCTTGCTCCAGCAACCTGTACAAGAAAAAAAAACGTTTTTTGAGAGCATATGCGCCCTTTGCTGTCCCATGCGCGGCCAGCATAAGAAAAAACATTTTTTGGAGCTAAACCACGCCCTTTGCTGCCCCCAGCGC
The DNA here is from genome assembly GCA_019776745.2 of Taxus chinensis. Classification (NCBI taxonomy): domain Eukaryota; kingdom Viridiplantae; phylum Streptophyta; class Pinopsida; order Cupressales; family Taxaceae; genus Taxus; species Taxus chinensis. The sequence continues at coordinate 278,524,039 of CM034147.1, read as the reverse complement.
CTGCAAAAAGGAGAAAAAACGTTTTTGAGAGCACATTCAGTCAAAAAACGCGCCTAGGCAATACCAGGCGTGAAAAAAAAAGGAAAAAAAACGCAGTCTAAAGCAATTACAGCAAAAAAGAGATGCGCCCCAAGTAAAATAACGGCCCAAAAATCAAAAAAACGCAGCCAAAGCCTGCAATAGACACAGAAGGGACCTGCACACATGAAAGAAAAAAAAATCATTCAAAATCAATAACTATAGGCGCCCAAAGCAAGAAAATGCGGCCAGAGCAAGGAGAAGCGGCCATACAAAGGCAAACAAAAAAAATACAGCAAAAGGAGGCATTTTTTGATCCATTTTTGATCCATACGAACCCTAAATCCGCTCTCACCAGTTGCTGCCACGTGGAGCCCTCATCTAGGGCGCATTTTCTAAGGTAAGCCATTTTTTTCACATACTTTAAATACAAGTTTGCTCATCTCTACATCAAGCGCCCTTAAGTGGCCAAGTTGGATAGAGGGAAAGCCTTAGAAGTGGGAGGTGCATGGTTCAAATCCCACCCCCAACTTCACATTTTGAATTTGGCGGAATTTTTAGCGGAGCTGCTAAATTTAGCAGATTTTTTGAATTTAGTTATAACTAACTAAATTTAGCGGAGAATCCCTAATTTAGGGTAAAAAAAAAAAATTTCTCCCATTTGGTCTGTTTTCTCATTCCAGACATTTTTTGCAAAAGGAGACCCACCTAAAAATTACATTTTCAGCTATTTTTTTGCAATTTTTAGCATTTAGGGCTCAGGAGGCCACCAGGACCCCGAAACTGAAATTTTTTGCCTGTCATTCAAATTGCACAATTTTTTGAATGTAAATTGTATATTGCTGCATATTGTACTAATTTTCAGGTTGCCATAGTCAACTGCAAAACTTTGTAACTGCTCAGAAACTGGCAGAATTGTAATAAAAAAAAATAAAATTGGTTCTGTAGCACTCACGAGACCCTAGATCTCATTCGCAGCGTTCGGTATATACAGTGCCTCTGGGAAGTGCTTACGGGTAAAGCCGTCGCGACTACTACTGCACTTAACGCCTAATATAGCTGCAACAACGTCGTCTGGGCATCGTCCCTATAAATCGACGGGGAGTAATAAGGTCACAGTGCACACACTATGAACCATCCCATCCGTCTGTGAACGATTGCAAGACATAAATCCGGACTGAGAAATTATCTGAGTATATAGCGAAGTTACGCGCGCGTATGAGGATATTTCTTTGAGCCGGTGTCAATAATCGCACAGACCCCATCAGTACTGTCTTGGTACCACGTATCGAATTCTTTCACGTACGTTAACGCCTCTTTCACGTACCACCGGGTATATAGAAAGGTGAGCTTCTTCCACGTACCGACGGGTATATCGGAAGGGCGCGTATATAGAAAGGTTCGGTATATCGGACTGACGGTATATAGATTGGGAGACCTTATACCTGGAGTGATAAGAGCCAAACCCTGTCAGTGATCTCTGCAAAATGGGCACCAATGCCCCCAAATTTTTTCTTCCGGATTCACAATTGCTCAGAGGAAGCAACTATGCTGCTTGGAAGACAAAAATCAAGACACAGCTTGAGTTTGAAGAAATTTGGCCTGTTGTGACTGGTACTCTAACCAGATCACCAACGGATGCAACACAACAACGACAATTTGATAGAGCAGATCAGAAAGCAAAGCTCATCATCTTGTTTGGAGTATCCGACGATGTGCAAGTCCACATTCGAGATGCTACATCAGCAAAAGAAGCTTGGGATAAACTAAGCACAATATATGAGGCCAAGAACAAGAATGTCATACTCAATTTGCAGAGTCAGTTACATACGTTGAAATTCAAACAGAATGAGAAAATTGAAGCCTTCCTAAGAAGAGTTGCAGAGTTGAGGGCTTCACTTCTAGCCCTAGGAGAAGAGGTCAAAGATGAGTCTCTCGTTCCCATTGTTCTGAGAGCTCTCCCTTCTTCTTATCGAATTTTTGTCACAACTCTAAACTTGTCAGATACAACAATTATTTTTGACAAGCTAGTAAACCTACTGCAACAAGAGGAAGCAATGCACAACAAGGATGATGAAGAGGAGCAGGCACTGTCTTCACATCAAAAATGGAAAGGAAAGGTAAAGGAAAACCTAAATCCTATCAGAAGTCCCCACATCAGAATCAGTATCATGGGGACAATCAACAGAAGAAGCAATGTCCAATTTGCAAAAGAGCACATGACTTACAAGATTGTTGGTTTAACACATATAAGAAAGGTTCATCAAGCAATTCTGGACCACAACAACAACAAAATTACAAGGGACAGTCAAACAACTATCACGGGCAGAAAAAGGGGAACTGGAAAAGAAGACCCCACCAGCAAGGTAATATTGTTGAGCAACAAGATCAGTCAGACAATGAAGACTTCTTGTTCACTGCTCGATCAAGTGAACCATCCACGTCATCTAGTGAAGTCTGGTATGTTGATTCGGGAGCCACTCGACACATGACCGGCCACAGAGACTGGTTTATTTCAATGAGGGACACGCCATCGAAAAATCATGTTTCGTTGGGAGATGATTCTTCATATACAGTACAGGGGATTGGAAACATTTCTCTACCCCTTGGTTCACGCAAATGCAAACTATCAGATGTTCTATATGTCCCTGGGTTGACAAAGAACCTTCTTTCAGTCAGTCAACTCCTAGATCACAACCTGAAAATTGACTTTGATAGTCAATCCGGCAAGAAAATGTGTTTGATTCGAGATAAATCCAGAGGCTCGAAAATAATTGCCAAAGCCTCAAATGTGGGACAAATGTTTCAACTTGATTTCATTCACAAAATGATCAAGCACTCGTGGCTAAAAACTCCACCTCAGCTCAGTTGTGGCATCGGAGATTTGGTCATGTAAGTTTCAAATATCTCGACACACTTCGCCGGTGCAATATGGTACATGGGCTACCATCTCTTCAGAAGGATACAGACAAGTGTCCTCACTTCTTAGCAGGGAAACAACACAGAGTTTCATTCCAAACAAGTACTTTTCGAGCTCATGGAAAACTTGACCTGGTTCATACCGATCTGTGCGGTCCAATGCAGCCAAGTCATTCATGGTTCCAGTACTTCATGCTCTGTGTTGACGACTATTCACGCAAAATGTGGATTTTTTGTCTTCGTAAGAAAAGTGAGGCCTTTGAAACGTTCAAAAAGTTCAAAGTGGCAGTTGAGAAAGAAACTGGTCATCACATCAGAACTCTCCGCTCAGATCGAGGGGGGGAATTCACCAGTGATGAGTTCAGAGACTATCTACAAACTCACGGGATTCGTCGACAAATGCCTCCTCCACACACACCGCAACAAAATGGTGTTGTTGAGAGAAGAAATCGTACTATCATGGAAATGGTGCGATGCATGATCGATGATTCCGAACTTGCAAAGACATTTTGGGCAGAAGTAGCAAAAACAGCAGTGTATTTGCTAAACAGAGCGCCCACAACTACTCTTGATGGAATTACACCACAAGAAGCATGGTCAAAAAGGAAACCATCCATTGCACACCTTAGAGTATTCAGGTGCAAAGCCAACATGCACATACCCAAATAGAACAGAAAGAAATTGGACATGAAGTCACAAAATCTCATCTTCATTGGATACAGTGAAGAGACTCTTGGGTACAGACTGATGGATCCTAAGACCAGAAAAGTCTACACAAGCAGAGATGTTGAGTTTTTCGAGAAGAAGGAAGTAGAGACTCCTCCTCCGGACTCGCAAGATGTAGATTTTTCACCAGTTGTAAAAACTGAAGCAAATGTTCCCTCAGAAGATGAAAGTGATGATGGGGATGATGGTGTTGATCAGAGAGGACCACAACCCATGGGAACAGCTCAACGTATGCCTAAATGGTGTACAAGCACATTACGAGATGCAAGACTGGATTCTCCACCGGATACATCCACCCCTGGACCACGGACTCGCAGTAAAGCAAGAGAAGAAGTTAACTTTTCTTTGATGAGTAGAGTTATTGAAACAGACGAGCCATCTACAGTTCAGGAAGCCCTACAGTCAAAGCTTAGAAAGATGCCATGGATTCTGAATATCAATCAGTGATGAAGAATAACACTTGGTAGCTTGTCGATCTTCCACCAGGGAAGAAACCCATTGGTTGTAGATGGATATTCAAAACTAAGTACAAAGCAGATGGGACAGTAGACAAGTGTAAAGCAAGACTTGTAGCAAAGGGGTATGCACAGAAAGAAGGCATTGACTATGAGGAGACATTTGCTCTCACAGCTAAGATCAACACGATCAGGATGATCTTTACTCTAGCTGCTCAGTTTGGATGGAAAGTTCACCAGATGGACGTAAAAAGTGCCTTCCTGAATGGAGATTTGCAAGAAGAAGTCTACATGACTCAACCTGAGGGATATGTAGTACCTGGTCAAGAAGAAAAGGTATGTAGACTCAGGAAATCTCTGTATGGCCTCAAACAAGCACCCCGGGCATGGTACATCAAGATTGATGAGCATCTCGTACAACATGGATTTGTCAGAAATCCATACGATCCCAATCTCTACCTCAAAAAGCAAGGGGGGGAGATGGTGATTATTGTAGTTTATGTCGATGATCTAGTCATCACTGGCAGTTCAGTGAAGATGATTGATGAAACAAAGAAAGATCTTAAGCGATCATTCGACATGACAGATCTCGGGCTTATGCATTATTGTCTTGGACTGGAAGTATGGCAGAAAGAGAATCACATATTTGTTTCTCAGATGAAATATACCAAGACAACGCTCGAGAGTTTAGGATGATGGATTGCACACCAATTGCTACACCTATGGAGAACAGATTACAGTTATCTCATTCAGATCCATCTCCTGAGGTAAGTGCCACTCTCTATCGGCAGCTGATTGGGAGTCTCATTTACCTGACCTACACTAGACCAGATATCAGCTTTGCAGTGAGCTATCTATCCAGGTTCATGCAAGAACCCAAAATTTTTCATTGGAAAGCAGCAAAACGCATTTTAAGATATCTCAAAGGATCAGTGGATCTTGGTCTAGAATACAAGAAGAACGAAAACTTCTTCTTGACTGGATATTCGGATTCAGATCATGCAGGTAACATTGATGATAGAAAATCCACTTCTGGATTTGTGTTCTTTATGGGATCTGGACCAATATCATGGGGAAGTAAGAAACAACACTTTGTTTCTCGCTCTTCCACAGAAGCCGAGTATCGTTCTGCAGGAGAAGCTGTCTGTGAAGCGATTTGGCTACGTCGCATACTGGAAGGACTTGGAATACCACAGGACAAACCGACCACCATGTATGTTGACAACGAAGGTGTTCTCAAACTTGTTCGCAATCCAGTTTTTCACGAGAGAACAAAGCACATTGAAGTTCAGGTTCATTTCATACGCGAACATGTATTGAAGCACAAACATCCCGCTTCAATTTGTCCAACAGTGAACAACGAGGCAGATATTTTC
>CM034147.1:278507115-278518045 GCA_019776745.2 Taxus chinensis | reverse complement strand
TTACACAATTATTAATAAAATTATGACAGATATGCCTTAGACAGTTATTTGAAAAGTTGATAGATATTGATCTCAACAGCTATTATATTTTATTTTAATATATCAATTGCTTATAAAGCTTATTAATAAATAAAAAATAAACATAAGATCATAAGCTAATTACCATACAAAATAAAAAAAATTAATATTTTAGTGTCTCCTTAAAAGAGTGAACGTGGAGAAGATAACTAAAATTAATTACATTTTCTTCCTATTTTTCCATTGGAAGTTGATTAAAAATATTCCCCAAAAAAAGACCACAAACACTACCATATGGTCCAGATATTACTATTTTTACGGGCTTTACAAGTTAAAGATATAAAATAAATAAGGTGATGATTAAGATGCAACATCAAATTTATTGTACAAAAATAAAAAATTGTATAGTTACACCATTAGATCACAACCCAATTTTCCATTTTACAATGTGTATTGGCATAAGTATAAACAATACAAAAGCATCCTTAAGATGTAAAGAAAAATAGTTTTACAATAGATTTTAATAGAATAGAAATTGAAGGTGTATATTATTTCTTTAGTATCATGAATTTCAAGTGCAGGTAGGAGAGCTATTTCTTAAATGAGAAAATAAGAAAAGTTTAAGAACCATGAAAAAATATGAGGAATATCAGAGAAAAATATATTGTTTGATGATACCCATAGTTTTTGTGATTATAAGCATTTGTTGTATACTTTTTGGCATTGTAGGTGTAGATTTGTATTTTTTTATGTATATAATTTTGTCTTTATATATGGCTTTGTTTAGACATTCCTTTTGTCATATTTTACTATGCCATTATGGGATTTAGAAATCAATTAAAATATACGAGACACAATTTTTTTTTCAAACTTGTATAGTGGTCAAAAACTCTTTATATGATCTAAGATATTAATATGATTACATATGTATGTTATTGATAACATGCATTATGTAGTAGAAAAAATTTTCGGGTACGGTAACAAATTGATGGTTATTTTCAACACTCTAGGGGATGAGGTCCCTCTGTTTTTTTGGTGTTGCTCCACTTTATGAATGAAGTTGTTAGCAGAGGTTAGGGATCCAACAAGCACAATCCACGGGTACCCATTTCAAAACTGCTTGACAATGAATCAAGGGAAAACTTTACTAAAGATGGGGAAAGAGAGTGAGAAGTTAGGTAGGGGGCTGAATTAAACTCGGCAAATAGAAAATCATATTTGCAAAGTTAATTTGAAATTTCAAATCACAAATTATAGGAAAGGCAAAAACCAGTTAGAATATCATGATGAGAGGAAAGGAAACCATGCACACAAAGGTGCACACCATTCATGCATCATGAAAGAAAGAGAATCTTTCTTATGACATCTTCACAGTTGTAAAATTCTAGAATATAGAGGAAAATAGATAAGGAGATGAGGAAGAATGATATTCTTTTGCCTTGTAAAAAAAATCTTTAGAGCTTGAGTGCACAAAATTGAAAACACTCAAAGAATGAGGGGTCATTACGGTATATATACCTTGAGAAGATCGTCACCTATCCCCTATTTGACCTTTCATTCATTATCACCACAGGTGACTTTTAATATCCTAGGAGTGCAATTAGTCCCTTTATTAGTGAAGGGAAACTATTATTATGTCGACCATATCATCTTAATGAATAAGACAATCGTATGATTTCCACAATGAAGAATTAGAAAGGGGGGAGCGAAGAGGAGAAGAAAATCCATAGAATGAATGGGGATCTCTATGATTTTGATGAATAAGTTTCCAATGATGATCACACCTTGCATAATGTCCGGACCACCCTAGACCACGAAATGATTATTTAAATATATTTCAAGAACTTCCCAATGTGAGCTCGAGATGACACATGAAACACTCACAAGATCCTCCTTGATACTTTATTGACAAACCTTTTAGCTCATTGATACTCACCCTGATTGACCTCAGTTTGATCACCCAGATCCATTGAGTGATTGAAGAGGGATCCATCCACTATGACCTGTTGATGCTCTGCTCCTTCTCCGCCACAATTGGACTGCAAGATTATGCTTTAGACCCTGTGAAGTTATAATTTATGTGTTTGAACTATGAATCATCCAATTATCTTGTGGAGATTACAAAAAATTAGAAAGGTGGCTGAGTGAAAAAGAGCATCTACAAATTTTTGCTTCTAAATGAAGACTTTTTATTTTCTCGAATGTGAGACCAGACCTGCTATTTTGAAACTACACTCATTTTGACTCCAATTTCACCTTTGAACACTCCTGATGAAACATTCCTGCCTATCCATTACTAATGAATTACTATTTTAGCACATTTATATTTTAGTAGGTATTTTTCCGAAAAAAGCCGTTATTTTGGAAAATTTGTCATTTGCCTTGTCTTCCATTGCACTGTTTCTGACTGTTATGGTGAACTCAAAATTGAAATTCAAGTGAGTTCATTTTAGTCGTGGGAGAGGCATAAAATATGATGTTTAGAAAGTGTACAGTGGGGTGCCAGAATTGCCACCGAAATAGGTCTTCAAAAATTCCACTTCTTGTCGGGTGCTCTGCTTCCGGAACTTTTCAAGGATTTTTCTGTGTCTGGATCGTTGTGAATCGAATATGGAAACTTTGTAGTATGGTGGATACATGAAAAGGCATAATGTTGATGCAAACTCCGTCCTCCAATCCATAAAAAAAGGGACTTCATGGTGTGAAAAATAGTCACACAAACTAGATTTTTAAAGGACATTGCCTCGATTTTTGGTAATTCCACCCATTGGAACCTTGAGCAGACTAGATAGCTCACTTGACTTTTGTCGATCTGCATTATTCATGTGATAGGGCAGAATGTTGATGAAAAAATCTGTCCTCCCCATCCCTAAACAAAAAAAATGGGAATTCATGGCGCGAAAGACTAGTTCACGTGTGAAACTATATTTTTCAAATCATTTCCTTCGATTTCCACATGATTCTGCTCATAATGGGCGTTGAGAAGTAGAGAGGTAGCAAGTTTCCTTTTTTCATTGTTATGTTCAATGGTATGCATTAATGGATTCTTCAAGGCTTATGATATCATAGAGGGGTAGAAGAAATTCAATATGAATATTTCCGGTAATAAGGTTTAAATGCACACACTGGAAAAGAGCAGCAAAAGCAGCACACGATTTACAAAAACATGTGGATTCCAAAATGGGAATTGGAATTTTGTTTCCCAAACCATCCCAAATAGTTGGAACACTTAGTGCCAAATACTGTTCACCTCCCATTGGTCCATGTGGTGAAGATGATTATTTGAGGTGGAAGTGATGAGGGGGCTAGAAAAATCCTCATAAGCCACTTTTGGGGGTCATGCTGGAGTGAACCAGGGGCTTAAAATGGGAGGGGCGCCAGTTTTTGTCCCCGCCGTCTCAAAAAAAATTGACGTTTGGTGCACAAAATTGCGCCCTCTCATGATAGGCCATTTGGCAGAATGCCGTTAGATTAAGGCAAGGGATAGAAATGAGAGCATGAGGTCTTAATTGGCTTAGTTGATCAACGAAGGTTTCAGATGTGGGTCGTTTAAAGGTTTAAAAGAGGTTAAGGCAAATTTTTTATCCCAACCACCCAAAACATTTGGGATGGTCCAGCGCACAAAAGTGTGCCACCTTCTATTGGGCCATTTATTCCAAATTGGAAAAACTTGAACCGACTTCTTTACCTGGTGGAGTAACTTGTTGGAGGTGTAAACTTTCAGCATCCAGAGCCATTTTAATGTGATTTCCTTATATGATTTTGATAGGAAAAAAATGGTTTGTAGAAGCGGAATGGGTTACATCCTTGATTCTCCGACTCCCATAAAAATAGGCTTTTATTCGGGATTTCTTGGTGGAATGCAGGAAAACGTCTGTGGAGTTGGAAGGAACTGTTGATGCCTTGGGGTAAGTGCATGGAAATGGGGGCAAAAGGGGGGTAAAAAAAGGGACACCTTTTTACTTAAAAATAAGTGCAACTTGAACTTCATCAAATTAATTCGGCATGCTATGCTCAAAACTTTATAAGTGTAAGAATAAGTTACGTAGTAGAGATCAGAATCTGTTTCTAACTCATAATGTATTTTTTTAAATGATGAGATTAAGAAGGGTCCAAATGTGGTGGACACAAAGTACGGCCTATTTTTGTGTAAAAAAAGACAAGAACACTATTGGGTGTTGTGTGCTCCCTCCCCCATTTGTTAAGCTCTATAAAAAAATTCAAATCCTTTTATAGAAAGTTAGCTAAGACCATGTTACAAGGTGCCCACTAATGTTGTCATAATTTTTCGATGACATATAATTTTTTATTATTTTTCAAAAGTGCACATCTCCTAAAATGAAATATTTGTGTGGCACCCCCCAAAATTTGAGAAAAAAAGTTTTTTTTTTTTTTTTTTAGATTTTTTTTAGTGCGTGTAGAATGGAGTTTAGAAAAAAACCACTTTTTTAATTTAGATTGAAAAAATCGTAAATTGGTGACCAAAAGTTAGCAAGGTTTTTGCAGGAAAACAAGGTACTAGTAAAAGAAATTATGGAGGAAAGCCTTTAAACTAATTAGATTTTAGAAATAATTATATCGTCGACAAGGGTAAAATGAGTCTTGGCAATTGTAGTATGAGTTGTTTTTGAATATTTGTTTTAATACCCGAGATGAGGAAGGAACATATTGGCTCACGCCGTGAATTTTATTTTTTTTGTTAAACCATGGTTCAATCACGCAGAACACGGTCCAAACCGTTGGTTTGGAATCCAAGGAAACAAGCCTTTGATTGGGTATTCCCAAACCCAACAAGATGACATATGAGCGTTTGATAACGCGCTTACGTTCCTATGTGTTATGTGGTCTATGTGCTGAGGCCATGCTTCTATTACAAAAATAAATGTTTAAGTATAAGACATAATAAAATATATGTAATCATAAAAGAAAAACTTGTAAAATAAAATATAAATAATGAATAAAAGAAAAACTTATATTTATTTAGTAAATATAAGATGTTAGGGTCACTCTAACCTTATGGAACTAGTCTCATAAAGCCATCTGTCACGATTTAGAAGATATTTTTCATATTTTACTCTGGTCAGTTTACCTAGGTATTTTTCCGGGATTTCAGGCATTGAACCTTCAGATTGTAGGGTTTAAATTATACAATCGATATTTTATTTTGTGAAATAATAATAGGATTGTTTAGGTTTTGGCGCCTTTGGATTGGTATGATATTTTTAGGATTGTTTAGGAGTATTTAGGAAAAGTTTTTACTCAGATCAAGACCAATCTTCTCAACAACGGTTTTATAGGTGCAGAGAAACAAAATTCTCTAATGGTGAAATTGACCTTCTTTAGATGATTTTGGGAGCTTGTAAGGAGTTGGGAGGAAAAGAAATAGGAAATGGGAAAGAATGTGATTCCCTATACATGCTTGGTAACATCCCATTTTATCTAAGACTTGAAGGTTTCATGAATAATTTCAGGATAGGGTAGTACCCCTTCGATAAAAAACAAATGGCCCTAAATTGGTAAGCACTAGTTGAGAGATGATCACCACATGGTGATAGGGTTCGATATTTGTAAACGTTGATAAGTACCTCCGGGAATGGTTACTATCATAAACTAGACTATTATTTCCCTTGGGTGAAAGATCTCATGAGGATGGAGGCCAAATTTTTGAGTTGAAACACCTTAAACCCTGAGTCCTAAACCCTAAACCCTTAGCTATTACCCTAAACCTAAACCTAACCGTAAAAATTCAACACATAGCCCTAAACCCAAACACTAAACCCTAAACCTTGAACCTAATCCCTAAAACCTAAACCAAAACCCGTAAACCATCAACAATGATCCTAAACCCAAACCCCTAAATATTAAGTTCAAATATAAACGCCTAAACATTGACACTAACCCACTAAATCCGAAATCCTAATTCCCTAAACCCTATAACACTAAACCACTAAATAATAAAAAATAAACACCAATCCTTGAACCCTAAGCCCTAACTTAAATCCTAAACCCTGAAATTGAGGCCTAATCCTATTAAAACAACCCTAGCCTTTAAGCCCTAAAAATTAAACCCTTAAAACTTGAACCTAAACCTTAAAACCATGAACATAAGCCCTAAAACCATAACGTAAACCTTAACCATGATCCAAACCCGTAGAACCCTGAACTTTAACCATAAACCCTAAAACTTGAACCGGTGTGGATGACACTAAACTTTGAACCGTGAACCCTAAACCATCAACCATTAACCCTTAAACATGAGCCCCTAAACACTAAACCCTAAACTCTGAACCCTAAGACATGAGCCCTAAACCCTAAAAACCTGAACCTAATCCCTAAACCCTAAAACCCTGAGTTCTTAAACCTAAACATAAACCTTAAGCTTCAACCATAGCCCTAAACCCTAACCTAAACCCCATAAACCTTGAACTCATCCTAAAAACTAAACCATAAACCCTAAACCATAACAATGAATCTAAACCCTAACCCTAAATCTTAAGTTCAATAAACGCTAAACATTAACACTAAACACTAATCCTAAATCCGAATCCCTAACCCTAAACCGAAACACTAAACAACTAAATATAAAAAATAAACCAATCCTGAAACCCTAAGCCCTAAACCTTAAATCCTAAACCCTGAAATTTGAGTCCTAATCCTTAAACAACTCACCCCTAGCCTTAGCCCTAAAAATTAACCCTAACACTTTGAACCTAAAAAACCTAAAAAAAAAAACCCTGAACCTAAAGAAGCCCTAAAAACCCTAACCCCGTAACCCTTAACCTGATTCCTAAACCGTAAACCCGAACCTTAAAACCAAAACCCTAAACCTCTTGAACCGTGAACCCTAAACTTTGAACCGTACCCGAAACCATCCAACCATTACCCTTAAACATGAGCCCTAAACCCTAAACCCTAAACTCTGACCCTCAAACCATGAGCCCTAAACCCTAAACCTTAACCCTAATCCCTAAACCCTAAACCCTGATTTCTTAACCCTCACCCTACCTTAAGCATTCAACCCATAGCCCTAAGAAGACCTAACCCTAACCCTGAACCAATGATCCTAAATGCTAATCATAAACCCTAAACCCGCATCACTGAATCTGAAACCCTAAAACCCTAATCCTAAATCATAACCAGAACATTAAGTCCCTAAACCAAACCCTAATCCTCATCCCTAAATTCTTAACCCTAAACCTACCAATAAACCATTTAATCCTGAACCCTGAGCCTTAAACTTAGAACCATGAAACCTGAGAGACCTAATCCCAACCAACACCTAAAAACCATCACCCTAAACTCTAACCTAAACCTTGAACTCTACAACCCTAACCCGACACCCTAAACCCTAACCAAACAACACCCTACACCCTAACACCTTAAACAATAATTCCTAAACTTTTGTGCCTAAAACCAACCCTAAACCCTGATCCTTGAACCTCAACGTCGAAACCCTCTACACACTCAACCCTAAGCCCTAAGCCTAATCCCTAAACCTTCAACCCTAAACCCTAAACCCTAAACCTTGAACCCTAAAGTTGAGCCCTAAACCCTAAACCCTAAACCCTAAACCTAAACCCTAAATCCTAAATTCTAAACCTTGAACCCTAAAATTGAGCCATGATCCCTAAACCCTAAACCCTAAACCCTAAACCCTAAACCCTAAACCCTAAACCCTGATCCCTAAACCCTAAACCCTAAACCTTGAACCCTAAAATTGAGCCATGATCCCTAAACCTTAAACCCTAAACTGGTAACCCCAAACATCGAACCCTCAGCCATAAACCCTAACCCTAAACCCTAAACCCCAAACCCTAAACCCTAAACCCTAAACCCTAAACCCTAAACCCTAAACCCTAAACCCTAAACCCTAAACCCTAAACCCTAAACCCTAAACCCTAAACCCTAAACCCTAAACCCTAAACCCTAAACCCTAAATTATAAACATCGAAGCCTAAACCATGAGCCCTAAGCCAAACGTTGAACCCCCGAAATCATAAATTCCTATAACATAACCCTATACCAATGAAACCCTAAACCCGTAAAACCCTAAACGCTAAACCCTAAACCCTAAACCCTAAACCCTAAACCCTAAACCCTAAACCCTAAACCCTAAACCCTAAACCATAAACCTTAAACATTGAACCATAAAGCCTAATCCCTAAACCCTAAACCCTAAACCCTAAACCCTAAACCCTAAACCTTGAACCATGAGCCTTAATGTTAAAGTCTAAACCCTAAATTGAGAATAACAAGTCTGTGGTATTTTTTTTGGTCAGACAGATTAGGATACCAAGAAATTTGTTCATTTTTTAAGCTCTTGTGACTAATTCTTTTAGTTTCAAGTTGTTGGGAACGATATTTCATTCGAAGAACAAAGCTTGAGATAGTAAAAATTCTTGTGTAGCTGGACATTTGAGAGGATTTCATGAGGTTCATTTTTTTTCCAAATGCATTAACTTATTACTCCATGTTCGAAAAAAATGTTTCTTCTCTCCAAATGCAACACCATTTGATTCAGACACTCAATGAATATGAATGACTAATCCTACCATAATCCCTAGTAGTCCTCAATCCTTTGATATAGGGGACCACCATTACTGAGACAAACCAGGAACTTTCAAGGAAGAAGATGTTCTTGTGAATATAACATGTATCAAAGTGAATCATGAAAATACTATGAGCATGTGTTTATTTTGGCCTAGCTCCAATGGGTCACAGGCTTGCATAATACCATATACATGGAATATGAGAAATGTGAAATTTTATTTCAGAGTGTGAAGAAATTGACATTCAAGAGCACAAGTATAGTGTGGGGACAAAAGGTTGGAAAGATGGTGGTATATGCATTGCAAGGCCCCAAGGTAGATGTCATATCCATTTAGTTACTTGTCCCGCCCCTCATAAACAAGGTAGTTATACAAATAGACTCAATGATGGTCTAGGTAAGAGATTAGGAAATATGGTCCTAATATTGATGTTCCAGAAGATGAACTCACTCATGAGACCCTACTATAAATATATGAGCTTTTCTGACTCCTTGTAGTGTAGAAGATCAGAGTAGTTTTCCTGTTGTAAATCACTATTATAGACCTAGAGGGATTTTAAAACATCTCTTATGTTTCATTGTGATTGTCATGCCCTCCTTGTCAAGTCATCAATAAAACTAAAAATTGTTTGATTCAAACTAAAGAGAGTTATTGAGAGTATGATATGAAACAAGAGTGAGCGTGAGATTGAGATTTTGAGAGAGAGAGAGAGAGAGATAAAAATTGAGAGGGAGAGAGAGTGAGAGAGTGAGATAAATAGAAAGTGATAGAATGATAAGGAAGAGTGAGAGGGAGAGATAATGTGAGAGAGTGAGTAGATAAAGAGAGAGAGACAGAGAGATACAAACTTTCATAAGCACATAAATTAATCATCTAGCACCACAACAACTTTTCTAAGTACATGTAATAGTCTCTAATCATCTCTAGCAATATAAAGAGAGTTAAATTGTTTTTCATATTGTCTGCGCTGTTAAACAATATAATATTTGAAGGAGAAAATGGAGCAAAAAATTCCAAATTTGGCTTGATTTGGAATTAGGACACTTAAATCTAGTGAGAGGAATAGAGTTGGGAGTCTGAGAAAATTAGGTTTTATAAGAATGAGTTATTTTAACAGTTGACTTGGGCTTGTGTAAAAATGTGAGAGTAGAATATAGGGGTTGGAAGGGTAAGTGTTTAGGTTATTGTGTCATTTTTTGTCTTGTTTGAGCCTATAGAGGCTTGTTGGAAAGACTTATAAAAATAATTTACTAATGAGAATGATTGAAATTGGTTGTTATGAGTTGATGAATGCATGTGAATGTGTTGGAGATCTACATCACCTCATGATTTTTCAAATCCTTCACATACCTCATGATGATCATTCCCTTGATTAGTTGAATCGATAAAAACTTGCATATGTGTTTTGATTTATTATGTGTTATAAGGAATTGCATGAGTCCATATATTTGAGCAATTGTTGCTACCTTTAGGAGTTGTGAGGCTGAAAATATATATTTTTGAAACATTTAACACTCCTACAAATGTCAATAACAAATCCAAAAGGCCCCAAATCCTAAACAATAACTATATTCTTTCACAAAATAGACATCGATTGTATAATTTAAACCCTAAAAGTTTGAAGGTTGAATGCTAAAATCCTGATAAATACCTATGTACTAACTAGATTAGAATTTGAAATACTATCTTCTAAACTGTGACAGATGGAGCTGTGAGACTAGTTCCATAAGGTGTAGAGTGACCCTAACATCTTATATTTACTAAAATAAATTTAAAGTATACGTTTTTATTATTTCTTATACTTAAACATTTATTTTTGTAAATAGAAGCATGCCACAAGCACATATACCACATAACACATTAGAATGCGAGTGTGTTATAAAGTGCTCATGTTATGACTTGGATTTACATAACCATAACGTGCTAGCATTATAGTGTGTCTGAGCCATAACGCTAGTGTACTATGGCCAAAATGGCCCAAAAAATGAATTTTTGTCTGCTTTTTGGCCCCCCATCTGTGCATTTTACCCCTTGGGGAAACATGTGAACCACCATCCTTTTATAGCTCTAAATTACCTTTCCAACGTTTTTGTTGGACTACAACTCTTTATGGAGTTCCTGGAATCACTTCCCAAAGCTCATGTGTTTGTTTTATGTGGCAAACTTCTTCACCCCTGAAAACCGCTTTCGTTGAACTTGCTCCACAAACCTCTTAAATTTCTAGAATATTCCAAAACCATATGCAAAATTTTCTGATCCCTCTAATAAACCTCCTTGATGATTTTGATTCTTTCTTTCCACTTTGGGGGTGTGCACCATCCTTAGGAATACCATAAACTAGTCTTTCTTAAGCTTCTCAAAGA
>CM034147.1:278441401-278506616 GCA_019776745.2 Taxus chinensis | reverse complement strand
AGAAATTTCAAAAAGGTGTTAGACAAGGTCTGGGTGAAGTTTGGTTATGTTCTGGGTTGTTTGGTGAAAGTTATAAGCTCATTGTTCTAGGAACAATTACTAATCATAGAGACTGGTATCGGCTAGGTGACCGATGCCAGTACTGGAAAATGACCGATGTCGGTTGGGTGATTGGTGTCAATAAGGGAAATATGGTAAAAATATTAAAATTAGGTGTTCTGAACCTCTTTGTGGTTACAAAGAGAGTTGAGGGGGTTCGAGAAGGATGGTATGATTTATACGAAGACTAAACAAGGGTGATAGAGGCGCTAGGATGGGAAAAATGGTTTAGGTTTGTAGAATAGATGGTAGACGAGTGATATTTAGGACAGAGGAGAGTCGGATGATAGAAATGAATAAAAGTATTAAGATAAAAAACTAGAACTAAAAAATAGGAGTGAGTTACTTATCTGAGAACATGTAGATCTAAAGGTAGTGGAGTTTTATGAGCATTCGGAGATGAAACAAGGTTGTGTCCAGTGCTGCAACAACGGATCCTCTGTGCTTTGCTGTGGGTGATCGAAGGCCATGGAGGAAGAGATTTGCTGCTGGTGAAGACATGATGTGCTCTGGTTCATCGTCTGGTAGTTTGAATGATCGAGAGTTAGAATGCCAAATCTTGAGTGAATCAATGAATTGAAGAACCCGTGAAAAGATTTAGAAACTCTTATTGAAGGTAACCAACAATGGTTAGGGAACCGACACCTGCATAGGGATAACCAATGTCGGTTAGGGACAAATGGTCAATTTTGCTAAAATTAGCTTGATTGCTCCCATATTTGGCATGATTGATGTTTTAGGTCTAGGTCAGAAGTGGGAGATAATGCTAAATGTAGTGGGATAATGATTAGAGAGATAATAGGTCATAATGCTCAGGGTTAGAATAAGTCCTAGTTCATTAGGATAAGTAGGGACTGGGTCTAAGTTCATTAATAGGCTAAGAATAGGTCTTGGGATGAGGTGGAGGGATGGTGTAGCTAGGTGAGGTAGAAATTAACTTAATTAACGTGATTAAATTTATTGTGAGGTGAGAAGGGGATTAATTTAATTATGGGTAATTAAATTGATTAAAATGTGTGCAAATGTGCATGGTGATGGGATGATATTGACTTAATTAATCAAAGGGGATTGTGATAAAATAGATAATAGGTAAAGGGTGTAGGAGGTGTACCTATGATTAGTCAGGAGAAAGTTCTACATATTATATAATTTGATTAGACTGAATGTGAGAGCTTCCCTTTGGCTAGGAGGAATGACCTATTTAAGAAACACAGCAAGACCACCAAATGATATTAAATAGAAAATGACAGTGGATTGTCTAGCAATTTTTAAGTCCAGGAAGTTTAAAACTTCCTAGATGACTGTTAATCTATTGATTTTATCAAATTAATGAAAATAAATGCAAGAAATAGTTGTCTTATTGCTAACACTTTGATTAAGGTGTCTCAAAACGTTATCAACTTACTATATTAAGTAAAGTATTGAAGTACAAAATAATCTAGCATTGGACAAGGTATGGTTCTAGCTAGGAAAGGTCACTGAGGTGTTAGGCAAGGTTTGGGTGAAGTTTGGTTATTCTAGGAAAAAGTACTAGTCATAGAGACTAGTATCGGTTAGGCGACCGATTCCAGTACTATAAAATGACCGATGCCAGTTGGGTGAGTGGTGTCGGTAGGGGAAATATGGTCAAAATATTAAAAGTAGGTGTTTTATATCTCTCTATGGTTGCACAAAGAGTTGAGGCGGTTCGAGAAGGATGGTATGATTTATACAAGGACTCAACAATGATGATAGAGGAGCTAGGATGGGAAAAATGGTTTAGGTTGGTAGAATAGATGGTAGACGAGTGAAGGGTGATATTTGGGATAGAGGAGAGTTAGATAATATAAATGAATAAAAGTATTAAGATAAAAAACTAGAACTAACAAATAAGAGTGAGTTACTTATCTGAGAACATATAGATCTAAAGGTGGTGGTGGTTGATGAGCATTTGGAGATGAAATGGGGTTGTTTCTAGTGTCACGGAAACATAGAATGTGTGTTCTGATATGGGTGATCCAAGGTTGTGGAGAAAGAGATTGGCTGTTGGTGAACACCTAATGTGCTTTGGTTAATCATCTGGTAGCTTGAATGCTCGAGAGTTAGAATGCCAAAGCTTAAGTGAATCAATGAATTGAAGAACATGTGTAAAGAGTTGGAAACTCTTATTTAAGTTAACCGATGATAGTTAGGGAACTAGTACCGCCTGAGGGATAACAATCCTTGGTTAGGAAGAAATGGTCAAGTTTGCTAAAATTATCGTGATGGCTACCAGATTTGGCATGAATGAAATTTTAGGTCCGGGTCAGAAGTGGGAGATAACACTAAATTTAGTAGGAGAGTGGTTAGAGAGATAATAGGTCATAATGCTTAGGGTTAGAACAAGTCCTAGTTGGTGAGGATAAGTAGGGACTTAGTCTAAGTTCATTAATAGGCTAGGAATAGGTCTTGGGATGAGGTGGAGGGATGATGTGGCTAGGTGAGGTGGAAATTAACTTAATTAAGGTGATTAAATTAATTGTGAGGTGAGAAAGGGATTAATTTAATTATGGGTAATTAAATAACTTAGAATGTGTGAAAATGGGCATGGTGATGGGATGATATTGAATTAATTAATCAAAGGGGATTGTTATCTGATTTTTGTGTCTACACTACTATCACCTAATCTTGCATCGAAAGGAACAAAGATAATTACAAAGAATCCATCTAGCATATTCACTCAAGGGAAAAGGGCTTCATTATTATTAATACAGAGCATAGTAGGGGAAGTTCATTATATTTCATCTTACACATTCTATACATTTGACACATTCTAGATCTAGCCCACTATCATTGTGCACCTTGCACTAGGGCATCATTACACAAACTTACACACATAAATACATGGAGTCTGAAATGTAGTGCATCTCTTGGTACTAGGTTCACTCTTTGGGTGACCACTGGGGTCAGTTGGACTCCACATATTGCATCTTTATTTTTAGGATTTTGGAGATTTGTAACTAGGTATCTTTATTTTCAATTTATTGGTACAATCAAGGACATTGAAGTGATATCAAAAAGACAAACATAGACTAATATTGAAGCTCCTCCTGTACGAAAGAAATCAGATCCTGAGCATCTAGGTAGACACTAGTGCCTAGATCAAGTCAGTAGTACCGGGGTACTCCTGTTCTCCTATGGGCACTTTTTTCCTCCATATTTCTGGGTCTTAGAACCTCTAGTGAGCCTTGATGACACAAATTCTAGCCCGTGTTCAGCTATTCACCTACCCATATCATCTCTAGACTATGCAAAATCAACCAAGTGACTCTCTCTCTCTCTCTCTCTCTCTCTCCATTTCTTAGGGTTTCACATCATTGCATGTTTGTTGCTTTTCCATTTTACTATATATTATAACTTGTATATCATACACTACAAAAGTTACTATGAAATCAGATTTAATTTAATTTATATTAAATCAAGGATATTGTAGATCTTATCATACTCTTGCATGTAAATTAAATTTAAGAACATACATGCTTGCATAAATGGAATTTTCACAATAAATAGTATATAAATTGAATCAGATTTCATCAAATCTTGACCCATGAATAAGAATGTAAATCTTCAAATTCTAAATACAACAGACATTATACTAATTTAATGGAGAAAAGAAGATTAGAAGAAAAATAATGGAGTCAAGAAAAGGGTTGGTATTTTGTATTTCATAATCTATACTTCTTACATATAGTATGCACCAATATCCAACCCCTTTTATAAAGAAATTGAAGACTTATATAGGAAAAGGGGGAGAGAATAACTACCCAAACTAACTAGTTGTCTTAATTAAGTGTTAAAACACTTGATTAATTAATTTACATTCAATGACTTTATATTAAAATTTTTATTTTGATACAATAAAGTCAAAGAAAAACTAGAACTAATGACATCATGATCAGAAAGAAGAAGGAATACAAGAGATAGAAGTTGTAGGGACCTTGAGCTTCAAAACATGTATCCAGAACTTGGTAACTGTAGTTGATATCTTTGTATCCTTGGGTACAATGGTGTTGGAGAGATTAATAAACCAACTTTTGAGAGAAAACTCCATTTCCTTTGTTATTCCTCCATATTGAGTGATTCCTTTTGTTGCGTCTACGATGACATTGTTAAGTTTTGACAATTCCTCCATCTTTTTTTTGTTGACCAATTTTGCCTTGAACAAATTTTCCTTGATAAGTGCATTAAAATCTCCCTTGATTTGATCAGCATATTTTCTCTCTAATAAATTGTCTTTGAACAATTGGCAACAGAGGGCTTGAAAAAATGTAAAAATATCAGCTTTCAATCACTCCCCTTTCAGAACCATATTTTGTAATTCAGTCAAATCTTCTTCAAGGACCTTGATTCACCATTCAACACTAAAAGTTTGAGTCCTAGATAAATTACTCTTAGTGTCATCAAAAATCATCTCAGAAAGAAATATTTTCTTATCTGTGAGAGTTGTGATTTTTAGATCTTGGATGACATCAACCCAAATTTATATTTCCTTGTCAATGTTGTTGATCCTTGAATTTATCTGGTCTTGAGATGAAATAATATTATCATAGGTGCTACGGGATTTATAAAAAAAAATCAAGAACAATGACAAGGATATCATCCAACCAAGATTTTGATACTTTTCCAAAGGTGGCATGTTTGTGAATTTATGTTATTTCCTTCAAATAAATATCAGTAATAGAAACACTTGGTGGATGTATAGATAGAGGAGTTGGATCTAATGTATTTTTATCTGATGAGAGGAAGGATTTAATAATACTAGAAAGTACTTATACTTGCTCCTCTATATGATCTTGGGTCTTCTTTCCTTTCCCAAATCTTTCAATAATCTTACATACAATTTCTCTAAGATTGTGTACTTCACCCTTGGGGGTTGACTCTACTACGGAGATTCTTGTCAGTTGAGAATATGATAATGATATTTCCTCTAAGTTCTTATCCTCATTCAGCCTAGCAACTTCTATAAATTATTTTCCTATATATTCTGAATCAAGATGAGAGGCAGTCTTATCTTTCTTAGGAGGAGGATGAAAAGTAACAAGAAGGGCAGCTACTGCATCGAATTTTAGGACCGTAATCCTATATTGAGTTTTTCTCTTTCTCCTTTCCACCATGGGTTGAACCCAGGTGAATGAGTCTTCTGATGATGTCTCCGGAGGAGGTAGTCGAAGAGTAATCTGAGAACTGGGTGATTATGAGGCTGAAACATCAATAATATAAGTCACAATAGAATAATAAGAATGTCTTCTTACATCTAGTTTTAGCCTTTAAACTCTAGGTTTTCCTGGATCTGGTGTAACTAATTCAGCTACATCTTCTTATTAATTTTTTCATTATCTGATTCTTTTTCTTTCTTAGCTTGTTTCTTCTCACCTACTTCTTCTTCAACATGTTGATGTGCTTGTTCAAGAGTTGTTCTACCTCATAAGTCCTACATTTTTTCCTCATCACCATATTTTTGAAGTTTTTATACTTTCTTCTCTCCTTATTTGGATTTATCTTTCTTTGTATAAACTTTAGTTCCAAAATCAAGAGGAGAGGAAGGAGTTTATTAAGTAGGTTTTTCCTTTTGTGAAGAAGGTGTCCCATTAGAAGTGGACTCATTTTTTGAATCATTGAATTCTTTGATTTTTTTTTTCAACAAATTCCTTGATCTTAGGATAACCAGAGTGTTAAGATCATCTATATTTTCCTTCTCCTTTTGTGACTATTCAATGGTAGGGAGAGCATTGTACTGAATATAATTCAAGAATTATGCAGTGGATGGGTTCGAATCATCATAAATAATTCCTTTAGGAACTGCATAAAAATTAATATATTAGATTTGTTGCATAGATACTCTTCCATAAGCTCTCCTTTTGACTTCATAATCATCAATGTAGTGCTCCACGTAGTCTTCAAATGCTTGAAAATGGTGATATGTTATCTAAAAATTCATCCTAATGAAGTTCTTGCTATCAAAAGAAGAACTCTTTTGATAAGGATGTAAATTGAATGGGGAAATGGTTCTTTCAACATTCCATGCATCCATGGATGATCTACATGTGTGATTCTCCAAAGTTATGGGAAATTTTATACCAGATATATTCTTATCCCTACAAGTCTTGTGAAGAAGATCCAACTACCTCGAAAGCTAAACTAGAATGATCTTATCACTGCAGTATATTAGAAGTTTGTACATGTTGATCCTTTGAACCTAGTTGTTCGAATATAAAAAAATTCCTAAAATGTAAGAACAAGTTGTCATAAACTGAAATCAACTACATTGCCTCATGAGATACCGTGTTTGTCACATTTTCTTCAAGAAACCCCACCAAAATGTTGTAAAGGCATTATTGACCCTCATATGGTAGCTATTTCTACTTTTATAAGTGAGTCATGTATATAAGTCATATACAACCATATTTTTCCTATTATCCTGGCTTGATAAGCCAATCCATATTCTATATTGAGATATATTGTACATCAAGTAGAAGGTCATATAAATTTTTTTGGTTTGGTGAACCTGGGTGAGTTCCTGAGTTAAGTTCTCACAAATTATCGCTCCCAAGTTCAAGTTTTGTGTACCTTCACAAATCAGGTTGATTCTAATTATGAAACTCCTTGGTTGAGGGTAAACCCATCACCCTTGTGAATAATGTTATCATGTCTGAAAATTCCTCCAAGAATTAAACTATGTAGATGGTCCTTTCCTTTTAACTCTTAGCCAAGATTTGGAAGTAATTGTCTGATACTTGATGGGAGTGGGATCATATTCTCTCTAGGTATTAGCCATGGTTAGAACTTTAGAACCTTTTAATGTTGGAATTCCTAGAGCCATGTTGGTGTGATGAGAATATACCTATGCAATAACTTACCCCCTAAGGATCCTTCAATATTTGGTTTATTTGTCAAAACTAGAGGCACATGCTAGGGGTATATTCATACACTAGAATGATGTAGGAAATCTTACCACTTGAGCTAACCCTATATTTATAATGATTTAGGCCAATGGGGTGGGGTTATCATATTTTACTCTAGCCATAAGATATTCTAAATTCATGTGTTTCACATCACTATCTCCTATCTCAGGGACATAGGGTTTATAGTGAAGAGATATTCTCATATTCAACATATTGAAACTTCTTTGTGGCAAGTTCGGAAGAACTCAGGGAAAAACAATGGTTTATAGTGGGTTGTTAAGAGGATATGAATGGAAGAGATAAAAAACCTAAATAACTATGAGAGTGGGTGAAAAAAGGATTAAAATACTCACCTATTGGATGCAAAGGAAGGTAACTACGTAAAAGTCACAACATAATTAGAATTTTTGAATTTTGTTGAAGGATGAGAAAGCTAGGAGGAAAAAGGAAATTTTACATGTGGGAGGAGTAAAGCACAATCTGACAACAATGGAGTGTTTAATGTAAAAGTGAGATGAGAAAGGGGGTGAGAGAATTTTATAATACTTTGGGAGTTAAAACATTCTTCTTTTACACCCTCAAATAAAGTGAAACAGTGAATTAGGTGACATAAGGCCTGATGGAACACACTAAAACACAAAATTCTCATAATTTAAGTTTACATCGGATATGTCGGTGTTGAGGGGAATAGGCATAACACACCTTACACAATCCCATGTTAGTATATATATATACTTATATAGCAGATAAGTTGGGGTTGTGGAGAATGGAGGAGCTAGAGGAATAGTTCCTCAAGTACTCGAAGTGCTCGAAACATCCAATTTGTGTGTGTGTGGTCAGGAGGAGCAGATGATTAGCAAACTAAAGGCCCAAACAAATAGGGCATAATATTCTCAAAGTACCTAAAAATTCTAACTTGACCAATTTTTGTGATGAAGTTTGATGAATTGGTGAAGGCGAGAAAGTGGAAAATAAGAGGAAGCAGGGAAAAATTCACCATGGTCTAACGGTGCCCGAGATACCCGATACATCTGATCTATCTGACCAAGTAAAATCAAGTGGGAAAAGAGGTGATGGTGGGAATAAGAGGAACAAGGTAACATTTCCTCCTATTCCACAATTGAGTGATTCATCCAACCAAGCTCAAAACAACCTCAAAAATGAATAACTGCTAGAATTTATTCTTCAATCTTAACACATACAAGGAAAATAAAACCAAGAGGAGCAAATTACTTAGCCAAAATTTCAATTTTTTTGAAAATTTCACATTTTCAGATATGATGACAATAGTTGGCTCAACCAAAACAAGGGGAAAGGAAAATAGACAAAGATACAAGCAAAACCAAAAAGAAAAAAGAAAAAATAACTATGTGCAAGGGATCGACACCCAATCAAGACTTTTACAACTTGAGATATTTTCCACTATATGGAAATGGGAGATAAGTGTCATCCATATAGGCCAAGTAATAATAATTTTCACTAGAGAAGTGTTGAATTTTAAATGGACTAAGCCAAAGTGAGTCAAACTTACCATGGATCCCATGAGGTTCTCTCCTTTTGTCCTAAAGCAGAACAATATCTCCAAATTGGGAGTCATGGGACTTTTCTTTCTTGTTAAAAATCTCCTTGACCTTTTCCTGATGAGTTGAGATGTGATCAAACAAATGATTCCTTTCTTCTTCCAAATTGTACAAGTACATAATTCTCTTTTCAAGAGCATCCTCGACCTATTCATCTTCAATGGCCTTAGGAAAGTGCAAGGTTGGTAACTCAAGAGTAAATAGAAATAAAGCATCCATTCCATACACTAGATGAAATGGTGACATTCCAATAGCTTTCTTTTGTTTTATTCGATCATGCCAAAGAACATCATACAACTTCTTCTGCCAGTTCCATTACGATTCATCAACTAGTTTTCTGACTATAGTTACCAAATTGTTTGTTAACTGATTCATCGTGTCTATTTCCATATGAGTAATAATCTAAATAATGTGAAAGGTAAATTCCATATCCATAGTATAAATCTATGATTTCATAACAGGAAAATTTAGGAGTATTGTCTGTTACGCTTTTTTTGGGAACTACGAATCGAACCAGAATGTTCTCCTTTATAAAGGTACAAACAACTTCAAATGTCAATCTTTTGAATGGGATGGCCTCCAAAAAAAATTTTCGAAATGATCTTTTGCATTTAGGACATGGGTTCTCTTTGCACTGGATTTTAGATCGAGAGTTACAATAAAGTCTAATCCCCATTGTTGAAAAGGTTCCTCGATCACAACATGCTACAATGTAAGAGTTTCCAACATAGGTTGTCCAATAAAGCTCTGACAAGATTCACACTTTGAGACCCACTTAGCTGCATCCTTGAAAAAAAAATTCCAATAGTATCCTCCTCAAATTATTTTATGAAATTTCACATGAGAAGATAACTTTCCTCTGCATGTTTGATGATGATAATCCTTTAACAACGTCTTTTGTTGCTCCTTGTCTACAAGCATTGAGAAACATCCATCAATTTCTTTCTTGAAAACAAATTTTTCCTAAAGAACATACCTTGAGGAAGTGGGAAATGTTGGAATACCATTCATCTATAGAACTTAAGAATAGAACAATGGTCATTTCAATGTGTTCATTGTTACTTGAATTCTCCTTTGAATTTTATGCAATCAGTTGACATAGACCTCGTCCTCAAACCAATTTATTTGGTTTGATATCAAGGTCATAATCCTTAAAATTTTTAATCCAATTACCCCTATTAGACCAAAAATTTTATTGAGTTTGGATAGACTTTAGAACTGTATCTAGAATGAAAACAATGGAGTGGGAATTAGTAATATAAAACATGAACTGTTTCACAGCCTTCACTGCAGAGAAAACATGTTTTTCAAGTTGAGAATACTTCAACTCATGATACTTAATAACATATATCATAAAAGTAATTAGTACTTCACACCCTTTGAAATTATTTTTAACTAAGATGGTCGATAGGGTGTGTTATGAAGTATAACAATAAATGATGAAGTCTTTGTATAAATCAAGGAAAAAATGAATAGGGGTTATTGTAATGGACTTATGTATCTTATAAAAATAATTTTTTACTTATGAACTCCAGTGAAAGGACAAATTTTTCCTCATCATGTTAGCTATACTTCAAGTCAGTTCAGAAAAATCTAGAATGAATCTTCTGAGGAGATTGATTTTTCTGAAGAAAAAATGAACTCCTTTCTTACTTGTTGGAAGAGAAATATTCTATATAGCCTACACTCTTTCTGGGTATATCTTAATTGCATCCCTTGAAAAAATATGCCCAAGAAAATTTCCCTTTATAACTCTAAAAATAAATATTTTGGGGTTGTGATATATGTCGTGATCTCTACCCCGTTGAAGAACAATCTTAAGATATTAAAATTGATCTTCCCTATTCTAAGAAAAAACATTAAAATCATCCAAGTAACTAACAATACACTTATTTTTAAGATCTAAAAAGGCTCAATCCATAGATCTTTAGAAATTCGCACCTATTTTGATGAGGCCAAATGGAATTCTCTAATAAGAAAAAGTTCCCTGTGGAATTTTGAAGGTATTCTTGTCTTGACCCTGGACATCTAGTTCAATTTGGTTATAGCCAAAAAATCTGTCAAACATTCATAACATTTACAAACCAGAAATAACTTGAATAATTTGATCCACCATGGGAAGACGACGGTTATCTTTTAGAGAAGGTTGGTTTAGATTGTAGAAATCCACACAAATCCTTATCTCTACATTATTCTTCTGAACCAAAAAAATATTGGAAATCCAAGCTGAATGATGAATTGGAAAATTAATCTTAGCACTTAACAGTTTTTGAATCTCTTGATAAATTTTTACTACAATCTTAGCATTATATTGTCTTTGTTTCTATCTGAAAGGATGGTTACTTGGCTTCAAGAGATTATAGTGTTGCATTTATCTTGGCTTAAAATTATTCAAATATTCGTAGGAATATGCAAGAACATCTATGTACTTAACAATTCAACTAACTTCTTTCTTTCATCAACAGAACAACATTTTCTACATTAAAAAACTTAGGTTCCTTATCATTTCTTAGGTTTACCTTTTCATACTCAGATGATTAATTGATGCTCTATGACATATTTATCTTGACATAATGATCATTTTTATCAAACACATCTTCTAAGTTGACGACAACCTTAGGTATTTTGTTACCTTTCATCTTGATACACCCATCCTCATCAAATTCAGATTCAATACCTTCCTTAGTTGTGAATTAAATTGACTCCTGATAACCAAATTTGCTACCTTTAAAATACAAATGATTAAAATTTTCCTTTAAATCAATAAAATAAATGAAAATTTGGTCATCAATGAAGACTTTCCAATTTTATACATTGTCTGGGACATTGGGACTAAAGATGATCTCAATTACGAAATTATCGTCGGTGAATTTTGGATTAGGAATTAACGAATAAGAACTGAAACTTCCAAGGAATCCAGTCTGAAATTTTTGTTTCTTTTCATTGCATCAATTGAGAAGGATTCAAAAATTTCAATGGAATTCCATACCTTATTTCAATAATGTTTCAACCTCTTGTTTTTGACTTAAAATGAGCCTCAGAATTTATTTACTATAAGTTTTGCATCCTCATTTGTGCTAAAAAAATTCACAATTCCCATCTCTTATCCTATTGCCAAACTAAGAAGAATATCCTCTTATTTAGTAGTGTTATTACTATTAGAACATTTTAACTTGTATGAGTAATGGATGAATTTTCCCCAAAGGTGAGACAAGAACTACCCCTACTCAATAACCAACTGTAGAATAGACTTCCATCAAACTAAAGGGTCCAGATATCAATCGAAGCATCTTGAATAACTTCAGGCATATTCAATTCTGAACGAAACATTATCATGTTGTTACCATGTCTAATGTCTTCATACAAAATTTGTGCTTGAGGTTCATCAGTCTTTTGAGCTATGTACTTAGCATATATTTCAAGTAACAATTTATTCATCTTTTCTTTCACAGGGATCAGTGCATGAAACCATTCCATTTGATATTTATCCTCCTACATCTCTACAAAAAAATTAGCTTAAGAGCATTCCATAAGAGGGAGGTATATCAATAACCAAGATAGTAGCCTTAATTCTTTTTTCAGGAAACGTTGTAAAGGCTACTTGAGAATCATTTTATTATTCCTACCATAGGTACCTCCTTACTCTTCTATGGAGTAACATGAATCAAATGTTCTGAGTTATGGATAAGACTTCATGCATGGGCTACTTTTGTAGGTATTACATTATCTGATGCTCCAAAATTAATGACACAATTTCTTAACTCATTCCCAACTATCAACAAATTCACATAAAATGTGTTCAATCTTCTTAGATATGGGTGTATTAGAGGCCATTAAATTTTTTTGAGAGGGACATTTAGGAGTAGGATAAATTCCTTAGAAAAAAGAAGGGGAATAGCTTGAGAAATTTTTGTATTTACAAATTTAACAACTTGGGAAAAAGCCTCCAAGTGGGTTTGATAAAATTCAGCTTCAGAGATCTAAATCTTGGTTTTATTTATATGGTTCAATTATATCAAAATATCCTTGAAGAAGAAGACCATTTCTTAACTAAACACAATGGGATTTGTAGGCTTATCAAACTTTAGGATTGTACTGTTACTTTAGACACATATGTTGAAGATGAATGGGCGATTTAAAGGTGCAATCAATACTTACTTTCTTAGTCACAGAAGGGATATGCAGTCCTATCTTTACAACAATTGGAATAACAATAGGATATTTCTTATCCTTCTCTTCCTTGTTAAGATGAAACAATATCCTTCTTCTTCACTCAGTTTCTCTCTTGGTCATGAATGCATAAGAATCATTGTTCATTCTTTCCACTGTTTCTTCATAATCATCATCTTCACATACACAATGCAAGCTAATTTGATAATCTACAATGTCTTCATTGATTTCCTCATATTCTTATTCAAATTCTTCAACTTATTATGTAATGATTTCATCCTCTGCTTCTTGAAATTCATAGGCTGTATTCACCGGGACTGTTCACAGGAGGAAATTTAATGGCAAACTTGGGTTAAGTAGGTGGTAAATGATTCCTTGTCTGATATTTCTTCCCGTCAATATCTTTGTAAGGGATATTTTAAGAAAGCTTCTTTTTTATATAAATCAAATCATTAGCCAACTTTTGGACTAATTGATGAAAATTAGTTGGACCAAAAGTGGAAGCCTTAGAATTAGAAGGTTTCTTTCTTTAAGTTACCTGACATGATTAAATCGTCTTCAACACTTATGGCTAGTTCTTGATTTTAATTTGGATTTTCTAACCATTCTCTTCTCAATGTGAAACTGCACCTTAGGAAGTTGAGCGTTAATGAATAAAAATTTTAGATTCTCAGTGGTGGGTTGGGAAGTAGCTGGAATTTTATGAATGAATCGATTGAATTTTGTAGTGAACTCCCTCATTGGTTCATAAGGATCCTTCCTCATCTAAGAGAGGTAATTGTGCTAAAAGTACATGATCATCCTCTCTTGGTTTAATCTTAGCCTAAAATTTGGTTTTCATCGTATCCAAACTGGTGATATTATTATCCAAAAGATGATGAAACCATTCAGCGGTGCTTATCATGTAAACTTTAAACAAACAACCTTGATAGATACATCCCATGTGCAACACCGAGAACTCCAAAAGACAACATAGAATGCAACGAGATGGTCATCTAGGGTGAACATTGTCAACACCTATGAATTTTGGAAAATTATTTTGGGTTCCATTGGGAAAACCATGGTGAGGTTGGGAAAGTGGTAAGGGCCCAATATTTTGTCCCAAGGGCACAGGTGCACCCATTCTGTGAAAAAAAATTTACAAAGTAAGGGTAGTAGTACCAACCAAAATCAAATCTTGAGTGCCAAAAAAATTTGGTTTGAAAATTTGTTGTTAGAGATGGAATCAATATTTTAGGGGATGAAAATCCCTCCTCTTTAATGGGGAGGTTCCCTTATTAAGCTAAAAATCAAAATTCTAAAATATTTACAAATGTATAGGCTAATAATATTTAATGAGGATATTGGTGTTACAACGTAATCCCATGATTTATAATATAAAAGATCGATTAAGAACTGGAAAATCAGAAGAATTACATAAGTGAGGATATGGAAAGACAAATTAATTAGAGACACATAGTTCAAACTATCTCATCAATCAAGGATGTGCAGCTCCTCTTTGGTTTTACAAGATTGCATCAAGAATGAATAAATGGAAGGGATAAATAATAACACTTTCAGATAAGGAGATTGTAGATCTTATCATACTCTTGAATAATGTACATGAAATTTAAAAACATGCATGCTTACATAAATGGAATTTTCATAGTAAATAAGATACAAATTGAATCAAATTTCATCAAATCTTAACCCATGAACAATAATGCAAAGCTTCAAATTCTAGATAAAAAAAATAGTATACCAATTTAATCAAGAAAATAATATTGGAAGAACAATAATGGAGACAAGAAAAGGGATCTTCTTCTATATTTCATAATCTTTACTTCTTATATACAATATGCACCAGTATCAAATCCACTTTACAAAGAAAGAAAGGCCTTATATAGGAAAAAGGGAAGAGAATAACTACCCAAACTAACTAGTTGTCTTAAGTAAGTGTTAAAAAACTTGATTGATTGATTTACATTCAATCACT
Organism: Taxus chinensis; assembly: GCA_019776745.2. NCBI lineage: Eukaryota > Viridiplantae > Streptophyta > Pinopsida > Cupressales > Taxaceae > Taxus > Taxus chinensis. The sequence continues at coordinate 278,491,872 of CM034147.1, read as the reverse complement.
TTCTATTAAAAAATTATATTTATACAATAAATTTAATGACAAAATAGAACAATTAATGACATCATGATCCAGAAGAAGAAGCAATAGAAGAGATAGAAGTTGTAGGGACCTTGAGCTTAACAACATGCATTCAGAACTTGGTAACTGTAGTTGATATCTTTTTATCCTTGGGTATGGTGTTGGATAGATTATTTAACCATCTTCTGAGAGAGAACTCCATTTATTTTTTTATTCCTCCATATTGAGGGAGTCCTTTTTCTACTTCTATAATGACATTGTTAAGTTTTGACAATTCCTCCATCTTTTCTTTATTGACCAATTCTTCCTTGAACAAATTTTCCTTAATGGGTGCATTAAAATATCCCTTGATTTGATCAACATATTTTCTCTCTAATGAATTGCCTTTGAACAATTGAGAATGAAGGGCTTACAAATATTCAAAAATGTAATCTTTCAAAGACTCCTCTTTCTGAAAGACATTTTGTAATTCAGTCAAGGCTTCTTCAAGGAACTTGATTCTCCATTCTACACTAAAATTTAAATTCTTGCATAAATTACTCTTAGAGCCATCGAAAATATTATTTTTCTAATATGTGATAGTCATGATTTAGAGATATTGGATGACATCATCCCATATTTTTATTTACTTGTTAATGTTGTCGATCCCTGAATTCATTTGCTCTTGAGCTGAAATAATATTATCATAGGTCTTATAGGATTCATCAATAAACTCAATCCTGGTGACAAGGATTTTCTCTACCCAAGATTCTGATGCTTTTCCAAATGTGGCATGTTTGTGAATTTATGTTATTTCCTTCAAATCAATATCAGTAGTGGGTAGACGTGTAGATAGAGGAGTCAGATCTAACGGAGTTTTATCCGATGAGAGGAAGGATTTAATGAAATTAGAAAGAACTTGTACCTATTCCTCTAGCTTCTCTTGGGTATTATTTCCTTTCTCAACTCTTTCAATAACCTTAGTGACAGTTTCTCTAAGATTTTGTACTTCACCCTCAGGTGTTGAATCTCTCAAGGAGATTCCTATCAGCTCAATATATGATAATGATATGTTCTTTTCATTCTTACCCTCCTTCATCCTAGAAATTTATAGAAATTGTTGTCCTGTAGAGTCTAAAACAAGATGAGAGTCAATTTTGGCTTTCTGAAGAGGAGGAGAAGTAGCAAGAAGGGAAAGTACTACATCAAATTTTTGGACCTCAATCGTAGATTGATATTTTCTCTTTTTGCTATCCACCATGGGTTAAACTCGGGTGAATGAGTCTCTTGATGATGTTACTAGAGGAGGAAATGTAAGAGTAATCTAAGAACTTAGAATCTTGGATATTGAAACATAAACAATAGAAGAAGAATAAGGTCTTCTTACATCTAGCTTTGGCCTTAAAACACTAGTTTTACCTGGATCAGGGACAACTACTTCAACTACATCTTCTTCTTAATAACTTTCTTCATTTTCTTCATCTTCTTCCTCAACTTGTTTCTTCTCACCTATTTCTTCTTCATCATTTTATTTTTCTTGTTCAAGAACTGTTCCACCTCTTAACTCATGCATTTTTTCCTGATCACCACCTAGTCTAGGTGTTTCTACTTTCTTCTCTCCATTTTTTGCCTTATCTTGCTTGGTATAAAATATAGTACTAAAATAAAGAGGAGAGGAAGAAGGAGTTTGTTGAGTAGGTGTTGCCTTTTGTGAAGAAGATATCCCATGAGAAGAGGCCTCCTTTTTTTAATCATCGAATTCTTTGAATATTTGTTCAACCAATGCCCTTATCTTAAGAGAACCGTAGTGTTAAGATAATCTAGATTGTCCTCCTTTTGTGACAAGTCAACGGTAAGATATGAATATAATCCACAAATTCTACAGTGAATGGGTCTGAACCATCATCAATGATTCCCTCAAGCACTGAACATAACTTTAAATATTGTATTTTTTACAGCGATAATATCTCATAAGCTCTCCTTATTATTTCATAGTGGCCAATGCAGTCCTCCCATTAGTCTTTAAATGATGGAAAATGGTGATATGTTAGCTTAATATTCCTCCCAATAAAGTTATTACTATCAAAATAAGACTTCTTTTGATAAAGATGTAAATTGAATGGGGAAATGGTTATTTCAAGATTCTATGCATATAGGGTTGATTTACATGTGTAATTCCCCAAAGTTATGGGAAATTGTATAGCAGAGATTTTATTATCTCTGTTAGTCTTGTGAAGAAGATCCAATTATCTATAAAGCTCAACCAAAATCATCTTATCACAACACTATATTGGATTTTTGTATAATGATTCTTTAAATCCGGTTGTTTGGATATAAGAAAACTTCTTAAATTGTATGAAAAAGCAACCATAAATCTAAACCAACTACTTTTCCTCATGGGATACCCTACTTGTCACATTTCCTTCATGCATCCTCACCAAAAACATTGTAAAGTCATCATTGACCTTGCTATGGTGGATTTTTCTATTTTCATAAGTGATTTATGTGTAGAAGTCATATATAGCCATATTTTTCCTCTTTTCCTACCTTGATAAGCCAATCCATATTCTATAGCCAGCTATAGTGTACATTAAGTAGGATGTCATATAAAAAAATTGGTTTGGTGAACCTTGGTGAGTTATTGAGTTAAGTTCTAAAAAATGATCTCTCCCTAGTTCAAGTGTTGTGTACCTTAACAAATCTAGTTAATATAGATATTCATCTAATTATGAAACTCTTTAGTTGAGAGAAAATACATCACCTTTGCCAATAATGTTATCATGTATAACAATTCCTCTAAGAATTCAATTCCTCAGAGGGTCTTGGGAGATTTAGATGGTCCTTCCTTTTAACTCTTAGCCAAGATTTGTCAATCCTTGTCTGATACTTGACGGGAGTGAGATCATATTCTCTCTCGGCATCAACTATGGTCAAAACTTTGGGACCTTCAAATTTTTGAATTCTCGCAGTTAGGTTGATGTGACGAGCATCTAAATGTGTAATAACTTGACCTTAAGGATGATTCAGTTCTTTTATTTGGAGGTCAACGCTAGAGGCATATGATAGAACTGTATCCGTACACTAGATTGATTTAGGAAATCATGTTACATGAGCTAATCCATTTTTAAAAATACTTCGGGCCAATGAGGTTATGTTATCTTCTTTTACTCTAGCCCAAAAATCTTATAAATTCATGTGTTTCACATCATTGTCTCTTATCTCATGGATAAAGGTTTCCAGTGCAGAGATATTATCATAACCAACATATCAATACTTCATTATGGAAAATTGGGAAGAATTCAGGGAAAAAAAACGGTTTTATAGTGGGTTGTTAAGAGGATATGAGGGAAAGATCTCAAAAACCAAAATGACTACCAAAATGGGTGAAACAAGGTTAAAAAAACTCACCTGTTAGATGCAAATGAAGGTGATTACTTAATGGTCACAACACAACTGAAAGTTTTGAATTTATTTGAGGGATGAGAATGTTATGAGAAAAAAGGAACTTTGCATGCTGGAGGAGGAGTAGGGCACAATACGACAACATATAATTATTTAAATAAAAAGTGAGGTGAGAAAGGGGGTGAGAGAAGTTTATAACACTTTGGGAGATCAAAGAGTCTACTTTTACACCATATAACACAATAAAACAGTTAATCAGGTGACATAAGGCCTGATGCAACACAATAAAACACAATTTTTTCCTAATTTATGTTTAAATAAGAAATTTTGATGCCGAGGAGAATGGGTGGAACATACCTTACATAATCCCATTTTAATATATAGTGGAGAATGGAGGGCCCGGAGGAACAATTCATCAAGTACCTGAAGTTCTCAAAACATCTTATTTGTGTATGTGTAGTCAGGAGGAGCACATGATTAGTGAATTGAAAGCTCGAAGGAATAGAATGTAACGTTCTCACAGTACCTGAAAACGCTGACTTGACCAATTTTTGTGTGAAGTGCGGTGAATCGGTGAAGGCAGGGAAGCGAAGAACATGAGGAATTAGGGAATAATTTTTCAAGTTCTAACAGTGCTCGAGATACCTGATACGCCGGATTTATCTAACCAAGGAAAATCAAGCGGTAAAAGAAGCAATGTGGGGAACAAGAGGAACAAGGGAACAATTCCTCATGTTCCTCAAATGGCTGATTCATCCGACCAAGCTCAAAACAACCTAAAAAATGACTAACTTCTAGACTTTCTTCTTCAATATTAACACATAAAAGGAAAATGCAACCAAGAGGAGCAATCTACTTAGCCAATTTTTATTTTTTTTTGAAAATTTCATGTTTTTAGGTATCATGACAACACACTCTACTTTATCTTTATTCTATGTTCTTCACTTTTCTCTTATAAATCTTGTAATTTTTTCAACAACATATTTTCATTTGTTATTCTTGATATTTGGCACGATTCCGCATTTTTTTCTATTCTCTTCTTTAAAAATAGCTCTCTACCTACACTTGAAATTCAAGATAACGAAGAATATAATATAGACATGATTTTATATATAAAAAAATATTTGTATTAAACTTTTTTTTCCTTTTAATCTTTAAAGGATGCTTTTTTAATTTCTTTATTTATACCAATAGGCATTCTACAATGGATTTTTTTTTTGTACAATAAATTTAATGTGCATTTGACTATCACTTTATTTTATTTTTTTACTTTTATAAGATAGTAAAAAATATTAATATCTTGACCATATGGTAGAGTTTGGAGTTGTTTTGGGGAAATATTTTTTTGTCAATTGTCTATGAAAAATATGAAGAACATGTAATGAAATTATTAATCAATATAATAGTAATATCTCGATATTTTTATGTTTAGGTGTATTTATGAAATATCTTTTTTATCAACATGATATACTTTAAATCAAACACAAGACCCTTGAGATCAATATTTATCAACATTTTTCAACTAGATGTATTTAAAATATTTGTAATAATTATTAAATATTGTGGAATGCTTTAAATTTTTATATACTTTATTTAATAATTGTGCTATGTTTTTCCTACCACCTCTGCCTCTGCCACTGTCAGATAAGATCCCCCGGATGGCCCTTGCCATTTCTCCCATGCAGGTTGCTGCTGACAAAGAAGAAGAAGAGCCCTCCAAGAATTGGTTGGGATGTGTCAGACACTGGAAAATACCTCTCTGGTATTGGCTGGCTAGATGATCACAACCCCCACTCTACTATTCTTTTTGTTGCAGCTACTTGACTTTAGTGTCTCTTCAGCTCTTTTTGTTGTTTTCCTAGGCATGGCCAAGTGTGCTCGTGGCTTTGGGGCATGCTTGCATACCACATGATTTTTTTTTACATATCTTGTATCATGTTTCTTTTAATATAATATAAGATATTTTTCATTAATTTTTTAAATTTCATAATAAATATTATTATAATTTTTATTATTTATAATTAAATTTAAAATAATTTTTTTTTAAATTCTTAACTAATTCTAGACAATTAATTAAAAATAAAATACTTACTTAATATTTGTAATTATAGAAAGGTTAATAATAAACTAACTATAAAACACAAGTTATTAAAAGAAATGAAATTTAGTTAAAATAAGTTCTTGTACCCAAACAAAATATTTCTTAAGTAAAATTTGGTGGGTGATGTTTGGTTGGTAGAGGGAATGCGCAAGCAACATGGAGTGGGTTTGTCACTTTTTCCTTACAAACCATATGGAGACATAAAATTGACTTAAAATGGCACTTCATAAGCCACATATTTATGTCAAAGTAGGGAGTAAATTGATAAAATTATGAATTTAAATTAATTTTGTATTGAGATTTGCAAAAATATAAATTTCATGTTTTGAAAATAACTTTTTCTCTTTTTAAAAATTATGATAAATTAAGGTAATTTAGGAAATTGAAATTCAAGGCACTAAAAAATATGAAAAAAATTCTAAAAAATTGAAAAAATATATTTGATTAAACATTTAATGTATTTTTTTCAATTTGGTTAGACATATAATTTCCCACCGTTGCTGTTGAAAATTTAAAACTGAAGGTGGGAGGTGATAGTAGGGAGTCTCCTACATCTCCAAACAAAACAATTGGAAACCATATTAGTAGTAGGGGGCGGCAGAACTACTCAAAGAAAATTCAGAATCATGTCACCTATGGAGGAATTAAATGAAGATCTAATGATAATGAATGACGGTGTAACCAAAATATTTGAAGAGGTTATTCTGGTGGAAGTAGATATTAATGACTGCAACCTCGAGCAGATCAATAAGGATGTCGATGGAATGGAAATGAAAGTGGGACCCATTATGAAGAATGGAAACAAAACTAAAGAAATATTAGTGAACTCCGGTAAAATATCGAGCTCAGATAGTAAAGAAGCAGATGAAGGTTGGATAAGCATTAAAATAAAAATGTCACGCTCTGTTTGTCACCCCCCGCATGTGATGAGGATTCGTGGCTCTAATGCAAAAACCTAGGTCTCTTGTATTCTATTCCAGTTCTAGTTTCTTCATGGTTTTATTATGGTGTTTGACCATCCCTGGACTAGTTTTATCAGATGTTTGATTTGGTCCCTTTTAGTTCCTTGAAATCCTCATTTTCTTATCTGGATGTTTTTATATGTTAGAGTAGGTATTTACCTTAGCTCATGTTCACCTAGGTATTTTATTTACCTTTTTCCTCACCCACTTATGTGTGTGGATATTTATTTTTATTTTATTTAGATGGTAGGGAGATATTATCTAGTTGTTAGGTAATAATTATTTCCTTGATCTATGGTATTGACTAGATCTTTGATGACAAGTTATTTCCTAAATCTATGGTCTTGACTAGTTATTGGTATGACTAGTTATGTTCTTGATTTATGGCTTGATCTACAACCTTGACAAGTTCGTAGATTGATATTCCTTGCCTATATAAGCAAGGCCCATCCTCATTGTATTTCATTGAGTTCCATAATAATATATGATATTGTTGCTCATTTGTTTGCAAAGATTTTATGAAAGTTATTCTGGTGAATTGCTTTCATCTTATTGAGTGTGGTGTTTGATTAGAATTTGAGTTCTTTGCGGCTTTATATGATCTAGTTATCATTCATTTTATGGTATTAGAGCTAGAGATTGTTGTTGACACCCGTTTGTAAGTTTTATTTTATAAATAAGGTTTTTTGTATATTTATTTATTCAGGATTTGTTCGTATTTTATTTCTGCATGCATTTTTATGCAAAACAGAGTTGTCCATTAGATTCAAAAGGTGGTGAAACCCTAAGATCGACTGTAAATTTGACCATTTCTAGAGGTAGTCATTTTTCGTGTTATTTTTGTTGTTCCAGAGGCACGCACTAGTCTGCGTTGGAATCCGTGTAAACGAGGAAGAAAAAATTCCTAAAATAGCAAGTTTTACCAAAAGAAGTAGTTGAATGTGAATTTCTTGAAAACAAGTGGCACACCCCAAAATAGTAAGAAGTACAAACACCCATTGAAATCCTTAGCCCCTCGTCATATGGTATGGTCATATGATGGCTTTAGCTTGTGATTCGTACTAGTAAGTGCTTAACTCCAGCCCCCTTCGATTTTATTTGTGTGGTTTCTAGTGGAAACTAAAATAAATAGCAAAGCATAAACTTGTAAAGTTTGTAGCTTTTGATCGGTAACTTGGATTTGATTTTTTGTTTTTTGTAAAAGTGCTTGTTTTTTCATGCTTGTTCCATTGGAACTATTTATTTCGATAAACAAACTAAAATTATATAGTGTCATATTGTAACATGCACTCAATTATAAAGTGCCAAAAAATTGGGGAGGAGGTTTTTTGTATTGCTTGTTTCTTGCATTGTTTTGGTGATTGTCGAGAGTTGTGTCTTTATCTACTTCTGCATTAGATCATATTGAGCCATTAACAACACATAATTACCACACATGGAAACAATTTTTAAGAGGAAAGGATTATGGGCTTTAACTTCTTCAAAACAACAAGTTTTCACTAGAGAATACGAGAAATTTCAGTACTAGTGCAAATTTGATGAGTGTATGGGTTTGATAGAAACTTATGTAAGTGATAATCTCTTGTTTCATTTGGAAAAATGTGACTCTCCTTTCAAAATATGGGAGAAATTGGAGGGTTTATTTGGTAAGGTGGATCACATGAGAGCCATGCAACTTGAAATTGAGATCACCTCTCTTAATCCTAAAGATTTTCCATCAATTATAGACTATCTTACCAACTTCAAGCATTTGTTGACACAATTGAAGGGTAGTGGAAAAGATAAGAAAGATGAAGAGTGTGTTTACTTAATTATATCCAATTTGAGAGGACCATTCCAAATATTTTCTTCTACCTTTCTCTCTAACATGAATGCCTTAGGTGAAACCTTCAAAATTCCCAACTTAGAAACATTTTGTGAATGACTTACTAGGGAAGAATCCAAATTTTCTAACCTTGAGTCTTCCACCTCTCAAAATGAATTAGTTGCATTTAATCCTAAGGGCAAGGAAAACCCAAAAAGTAACATAAAATCCACCCCTTCTCCATCTCAAATTGCTCTTAAACCCAAATAAAACAACTCTAAACCTAAGGAGTCTTCTAAATCCAAGAATAAGTCTATCCTTTCATGCTCTTTTTTAGGGGGTATTGGTCATGAAGAACATAGGTGCTATAAGTGAATGCAAGCCTTAGAGGATGGAGTCAAGAAACAAAAAAAATCTATCTCCACTCCACCTCCTCCAAATCAACATGAAATAACACTTAATGTTGTTGGGAGATCTCAGTCACCACTTGCAGATAGTTGGGTTATATATTCTGGTGCTTCTCATCACATGACTTATTCCAAGGAGTCTTTTGTATCTCTAGGTTTGAGTTCTACTTCCGAAATTGAGGTTGGATATTCTTCCTTCCTTTCTGTTAAAGGGAAAGGTGACACACATCTTGATGGTGGTAGTATATAAGATGCACTATATGTTTCTAACATCACTACGAATATTCTTTCTGTATATCAAATTTTTCTTTCTAGTAAAGGAAAAATAGTGAATTTTACACCACATGGGAAAGAAGTACGAACTTTGTTGGAGCCTCAGTCACTTTTTTCTCAAGGTATTTTTGATCATAGTTCTAGACTATATCACTTTGAGGGTTTTGATGACACTTCCTCTATAGGAACAAGATTGGTTTCTCATGCAGATTTAGAGAGTAAGCTTTGGCACAAAAGATTTGGACATCTCAATTATAGATATTTGAAGGAGTTGAGTACTCATGGTATGGTTGATGGTATTCCTAGATTTTCTTGTCTTGAGGGAGTTTGTCATGGTTGCGCATTAGGAAAACAACACCAGGATCCATTTCCTAAGATTTTTTCCAAAAGAGCTTCTTCACCACTTGAGCTTGTGCGTAGTGACTTGATGGTTTCTCCTACCCCCTCTTTAAATGGAGCTAAGTATGCACTTACCTTTATTGATAATTTCTTGAGGTGTAATTGGGTTTATTTTCTCAAGTACAAAAGTGGTATTTTTTCAAAATTCAAAGTCATTAAGGCTTTGGTCGAGAAACAATCTTCTAGTTGCATAAAGAACCTTCGCAATAATAATGGGGGTGAGTACTTCAACAATGAGTTTTCTAATTTTTTTGCAACTCATGGCATAATTCACCAACATTTTGTTCCTCATACTCCATAATAGAATGGATTAACAAAACAGAAGAATCAAAATTTGAAGGAAATGGCTAACTGCATGATGCATTATAGAGATTTACCTCCTATTTACTGGGAAAAAGTAGTTAATCATGCTAACTACATTCAAAATCGCACACCACACATAGCACTTGAGCATTTGACTCCATAGGAATTTTGGTCCAATACTAAGCTAAATGTTTCATTTTTTCGAGTCTTTGGGAGCCACGTTTGGGCCTTTGTGCCGAAGAAGAAAAGGAAAGCCTTGGATAAGAAGATCAAAACCTTGATCTTTGTAGGGTATTGTGAGGACATGAGAGCTTATTGAATTTTAGATCCTGATACTTATGAGATTATTTTTTGAACACATGTTCAATTTGATGAGAGCTTCACACCTCATGATTCTTCATCTTCTTCCATGCCCAATTCTTATTTTTTATCTCATCTTGAGGATTCTTTCTTTAATGAGGCTGATGAGGAGGTTATATATGCCAAAGAGGATCCTATTCCCACTGATTTTTTTCACTATGCCTAAGTGGGCTCATACTAGTACATTTTATGAGGCAACACCTTTCATACAAGATCTTCCACCCACTAGGCATCATCACGTACATTCTAATAGTTCTAGAATTTTCATGATTGTCTTCCGTATTTTCTTTTTCATCATCACCATAATCAATGTCATCATTTTCATCTTTGTTGTCATCATCATCATGCTCATCAATATTATCACCACTATCACCACCACCACCATCATCTTCGTTGTCATCGTTGTCATTATTATCATCATTTTCATCATCATCATAATCATTGTCATCATAAACATTTTCATTATTATTAACAAAATATTATTATTATAATTTTATTAATCGTATTAGTAATATCGTCGATATCGTCATCTTAATCGTTGTCATAATCACAATCGTCATTGTCTTTAGTGTCATTTTTCATTTACATCACCATCATTTTCACGATCGATATAATCATTTTCATCATCATTATCATCTTCGATTTCATCATCATCATCCTCCTCATCATTATTATCACCACTATCGTTGCCACCACCATCATTATCTTCATCGTCATCATCACAATCATCATCTTCTTCGACATTGTTTTCATTTTCATCGTCATTATCATCATTTTCACAGTCGATATAATCATTGTCATCATCATTATCATATTTATTGTCATTATAATCATCCTCGTCATTATTATCACCACTATCACTACCACCACCATCATTGTCATCATCATTGTCATCATCATTATCATCAATATTAATCTTACTACTAAAATTGATATTATTATGATTTATAAAAATAAAAAACTCTTATTACTAACACTATAGTATTATTATTATATTAAGAGTAATAGTAATAGGCATCATAAACATCATCCTTATCATCATGGTTATCTTTATCTTGATCGTTGTCATTATCGACATTGTTTTCCTCATCCTCATCATAATGATCATCATCGTCTTTGATGTGGTTGTCATTTCATCGTAATATTATTCATTTTCATCATTGTCATGATCGATTTAATCATCTTGACCATTATTGTCATCATTAGGATCGCCATCTTCCTAGTGATGGTCATTCTCCTCTGCTATCATCACATCCTTGATATCAATTATGTAATATTAATTTTATTTAATTTACTTTTATTAAATTATAAACCATATATAATATAAATGATAATATCTAATATAAATTTTAATTACTTAATATTATTAAATTATAAACCATATATAATTTAAATGATAATATATAATATAAATTTTAATATATATTATAAATTAAAACTATAATATATAATTTTTAAAAAGTGAGGGCCCCTATAAATATAAATTTACTTATTTTATCTATACGTTTTAACCCATTTCTCTTTCTATTTAACCTATATGTATCAGTCGTAATTATTTCAACCCATTTCGAATGTATTAGTTTAAGTGTTAAAATACCGTGTAAGTGTTTTTTTTATAAATTTCACGGGCACGACATCAGTCTCTTCCACTCAATATATATGTAAATGAAGATGCCTCTTGGCATAATTAATGTTTCAACCAAAAAAATCATTAAAACAATTTTAAAATCATTAAATGTAATTAGTAAATATATTTCATAATGTAGAACTCAATAACTACTAAATACATAAAAACAATTATTACATGATAAAATTAAACAACTAAAAAAACATACCTTGGGACCTTTATAATTCTATAATATATTAAAAATGTACAATTTAACAACTCCTACATGTTAGAAATAATATGAAATGTTCAAATATATTGGCATAAATATCTACAATAAGAGTTAAATTTAATTTCCATATCCATATGAAATATCCATAATATACCAACTTAATAACTAATACGTACATAAAAAACAATTATTACATATAAAATTATACAATAAACAAAACATACGTAACTTGGGACCTCTATAATTCTAAAATATATTAAATATATACATCCTTCAAAATGATTTGAATTGTTCACATGTATTGACATAAAATATCTACAATGGGAATTAAATTCAATATCATTATTGAATATCAACACGATTTGTTGGAGGGATGTACACCTCAATTATGCAAATATAATTTGGTGTGCTTGTACAAAATTCATCAATTATTTATGGTATATGAAATTTTCATCTGTTGGGTGGTTTGTGAGAAGGTAGCACAAAATTTATATATTGAGAAAAATAAATTAATATAAAATAAAAATAATTTTGTTTATAAGTCATTCCTAACAGGTGTTAAATTTGTCGGTCATTTATGAGTGCCAATAACATTATTTTAATATTGTTAATAAAAAAATAAAATAAAATGTTTCTATATATTTAATTATTTTTAGTATATATCAATATAATTGACAAATAAATCTATATAAAAATTATTTTAAAAACATACAAATAGTATATAACAATTACTTCAAATATTTGTAATCATCGAAGGGCTGTTGGTTATATGGTGAAGTTATTTGGTTTTGATAGAGCCCATCAGGGATACTTCCTCCCAAGTATGTGCAGAGATGCTCACAATCCATGTAATCTAGTGCCCAATGAGTACACTCATCAAAAAATATATATATTTACAATTATTTTACCACTTAATTTATGAAAAACATTTAAATTTAACCCCTAATTCCCAACTGCACACCAGAAACGTATTCAATACGGAGTTGGTAGGAGGATGTAAACTTACTTTAGAAGTTTTTAAGAATCCAACAAAACATAAAAAATATCGTTGATGCATTTAACATCCTTTTTTTAATTTCCTGCCAACTCTCCGCTGCCTGCCTTATATTTATCAATTCTACTCATGGAATTGATCAACTAATTCATGCTATGCAATGGAGCAACTTGCAGTGAGTCCAATGGGAGAGATCCTCAACACTCATATATTCGGTCTCTGTATTCATGCTGTAGTTGAGCTTGAGGAACCAGTGGATATTTCTGACGCTAAGAAAACTATATGTGAACTTCTCCTCTCACAGAGCCCGCGATTCTCTTCTATTCCGGTAACGTTTCTCTTTTATCTATTTTAAATAATATTATTCAGTGATTAATCAACAATTCAACTTGTTAACGCTCATGATCTTTACCCTAAAGTAATTCCAACCAAAGAATTATCATCTACTTGTTCGACAACTAAATGGTTTTGCAGATTATGAAGGATAATGGAGTGGTGCAATGGAAGAAAACTGAAGTGAACGTGGACGACCATGTTTTTGTTCCTCAGTTCCCTCATCTCACATCATACGATGAGTATGTGGAGGAATATGTATCAGAATATGCATTTAAGAAAGCTCTCTCCATCTCGACCTCTTTGGGAGTTCCACTTCCTTAACTACAAAACCACAAATGGAGAAGCCATAATGATTGTGAATGTACATCATATGCTGGGGGACGGTGCTTCCATTGTGGCTTTAGCCAGGGCCTGCTCTACGAGGCTTTGTCATAATCCCACCATTCCCCAAACTCTTATACCACCTTCCACTTCCCACCACACAGAGCTCCCCGCACAAGTTCATAAAATTAGGTCACTAGACACCACCTGGTTCGGGTTTGATGGTATATACAGGTTATGGAATCTGGTGTTCACTGTTGTACTTGTAATGTGGTACACATTACTTGATCTGATTACCACTTTTTCAAGGTTTAAATGGGTGGAGGATAGCAGGTTCTCCATTAGAGGACATCCTGGAGTAGAGATGTTGCCAAAAGTTATAGCTTCCAACAACTTCAAACTGCATGATATTCGAGAAATAAAGAATCGTGTTGGAGGGGTACTCGCTATTCCTCTTGTTGCTGTTCATTATATTTGTGAATTTGATCCAGTGCTTAGTAAATTACTAATTATATTGTGAATGCAGACTGTGAATGATGTGGTGATGGGTGTTGTGTTCTACGGATTTCGACTGTACTGTCAGATGGATCTTCCTGGTAAAATAACCCTACTTACACCTTGAAAATACATTTAAACAGATTAATCGTCATTTTAAACAGATTAATTTTTAATAGAGTTTAGCCTGCCACATTTTTGATTGGGTGGTCATTTACTCAACCACCAATCTTATGTATTGTTTCCGGTTAACTTGTTGTGCATAATGTCATGAAAAACATTTGACCAGGCATCTTCTTCGAATAATTAACAAATGCTTTGGGTTTTCAAGGAAATTTTGATCCATCTTTCCTGAAATTCTGATGAATTTTTGAAGAGCTTCATTCAATGTAAATACCGTTTTGTTTATTAGTGAGATATTTTAATTTTTGATAAAGAACACTTAATTTGAAGTCTTTATATTAATATTATTTTAAAAATATTAACTCTTCATTTCAAAAAAAAAAAAAGATTTTGTGAAGCTCGAGACTCTACATACATAAAAGATCTATAAAATAACATATACATTTTATTAGTTTCAAGATCTATAATATTTGAACAATCAAATTGTTCTTTCTTTAATTATAGATTGGTTTAACATGTGCAGATCCAAAACAAACAGAGAATTTGAAAGTAACTGCTATTGCTCTGATTAACACGAGGTCGCGGCATGGCACAAAGGTTTTCTAAAGACTTTTTGTCCCAATTGACATTGCTTTAAGTTTATTTTCATTGCCTTGTGTTGGCCAGCACACCCATTTTATCTTTGTGTTTTTACCCTATTTGTGTTGTATTGTTTTGTTGCAAGTTAAAATTATAAAGAAGCATCGTTACATGGATTGCTAATTTATTTTATAAAACAAGGGGGTACCGAATGAGGGGGAGATGCCAAAATCCAAGACAAGAACACCACAGGGAAATAGCTTTGGATTTTTGCATCTGAAGGTACCCATGAAAAAGCTGGAGAATCCTTTGGAGTATGTTCAAAGAGCAAAGCATATGACAGATAAGAAGAAAATGTCACTGGCAACATTCGTAATAGCTAAATTGATTAGTTATATTACACGATTCAAAGGCCCAGAGGTATGATATTATCATCCGTCTTAGAAAAAAATAGTCAACAATTCAACTTGCTAACATATAAGAAACATAGAAGTAGAATTATAATTATTATTTCATTTTTATCTGGCCCACAGGGTACTGCTAGAGCTATGTATAATACATTGGCAAACACTACCCTTAGTGTGACAAATGTGAATGGCCCAACGGAGAAGTTAAGTTTCATAGGATACAAAGTTAAAAGCGGTTTCTTCTCGGTGTCCGGAATTCCTCAGGTGAGTAATTGTGTATTTAAGTAAAAACATGAAATTTTTGATAGTTTGAACGAAAAAATTAATGCATGGATATATTCCCTATCAGAATATTCTTGTGACATGTTATAGCTACGTGGACAACATGAGGATGCAAGTGATTGCAACAAAAGGCTACGTGGATGCAAAAAAGCTTTCTAAGTGCTTTGAACGTGCATTTATAGAGATCAAGGATGCCTCCCAATCATAATAAGATATAGTATAGTAATTTTTATATTTACATTTAGTTTTCAAATTAGAATATAACTTCTTAAATATATATTTATTTGTTGGGTATAATAAAACCTAAATGAGTGGGACTATTATATATTAATTTATTTTGATGTTATTACTCAAATTGGCACCCACTCTCAATGGTATTGTACATTATTATTTATGCTTTGTTTGAAGTATTGGTAAAGCTGTAATTTGGAAGGTAAAAAACATGTATTTATTTATTACTCTACTTTATTGTAAATAGTTTTTATGTTTTTAATTCTAATTATATAGCTGGAATATTTATTTTAATAGTAATAGAAATGTAACGTGTAGATTTTGTTTTTTGGAAAATTATTTTAATAAAATAAAATATTAAAAAAATTATAACGAAAGTGACACACATTTATTTAAGTGTTGTGGATTTATGTTACATGTGTTTTTTTAATGTATAAAGTTCATATGGAAATATAAACACATAACAAGTTGAGGGCTAAGGGACAAGTTGGTAAATAATTAGAAAGATGATCATATTTTTAATTTGACCTCTCATTGGAAAAACAATTTTTTGTAAGGGAAAATTAATGATTTTTTACCAATTCTCCTAGACTAAGTCCCTCCTCTTGGTAATGGGGAGCTTGCCATTTATTGAATGCCAAAAAAAAAAATCAATGGGTGGTCGTAAAGTCAGGGATCACAAATGAATTATACTCCATTAAACCTATGAAAAATTAACTGTACTTAATAAAAAGGAATAATTTTCTTAAAGGAGGAGGCAGATGGGAGTAAAGAATAAAGTGAA
This sequence comes from Taxus chinensis, assembly GCA_019776745.2. Taxonomy (NCBI): domain Eukaryota; kingdom Viridiplantae; phylum Streptophyta; class Pinopsida; order Cupressales; family Taxaceae; genus Taxus; species Taxus chinensis. The sequence goes on along the minus strand of CM034147.1, from coordinate 278,475,474 downwards.
GGGAGGTTAATATTGTGAATAGGGGTTTGTAGATTTCACAACATTAGCCATAGCAGATCCACCCTCAATTAGAAGAATTCAACCATGCAAACAACAATGAGATTAACAAATGAAAGACACAAAGTTTTATTGATTTATTCTTCAAAGATACAAATCATTTTCTAGATTGTTCAAGATCATCATGATTACAATATTAAGTATGTGAGAAGTAGAGGAAACATTGACAAGAGAGAATATCTAGAATAAAGTAATGTTTTTCTTGTATTTAGTAGAGAAAAAGCTATCCACTAGCAACTCAAAATTGACAACCCTTTGAAATGAAGAGGTCATTCCAATTTATAGATTTACAATATGACTTCTCATCTCCCCCACATGACCTTTAACATTCTTATCACTTGTACCCTTTCAGATTCCTAGGGAATGAAAAAATGAGTCTTTTTCTTATTAATAAAAAAGAACTCTTAGAATGTATAATTAAAATGTCACTTAAGTGTATAAGACAAAATAGTGAAAAATACATCCTCAATGAAGACTTAGAAAATGGAGAGAGAAAGAAGGGAGGGGAGAAGTTCGATGTACAAATTTGATGAAGGTGAACCCTTCACCGATGAATAAATGGCAACCAATGAATTTTGAGGAAATGTTCTTGGAACGATTTCCTCTCCTTTGAACTCATTACTAAAATGGGCTATCATAGGTGCCACCTTCTTCGCTTGTGGAATACAAACACAATGCAAAGCAATGATCCGATTCTTAGGGATGCCACTAAGGGTATTTCATTGGTTGAACTAGACTTGATGATCTATTGCAGTATTAGAGTTTGAGCCTCTAATTCCTACAAGGGATTCTAAAGTATCTTTGTTTAAAGAGAAGGGATCTCCTGCCTCTTTCTTGAATCAATCTTGGAAAGAATTAAGGAGATCTTCCATATATGAGTGTTCACTGAGTAGAGGTGACCTGAGCTTCTGCACATTGTTTCTAAAACTTGTTAAGATCTCGAATGCATGCTTTCCACAAGACTCAAGTTTATAGATAACATCATTTTTCATATCATATCTAGCACTCATTGTGTGAGAGAATATGGGAGACAAGTTTTCAGAGTTAGAGGTGAATAAATTTTATCTCACTAAGAAGTGAGAAGGAAGATTACTAATTTCAGACACCAATGGAAACACATTGTCCCAATAAGCCTTTTTTTTCTCAATTTCATCCTTAGTCATTTTCACTTTGGAAATAGGAGCAAGGAAAAATTAAAACAATGAGAGAACCTCGGGTTGCAACATATTTCCCTTTTCCAAAATATTGTCCACCCATTTTTCATTATCTCTCCCATGCATGGTGTATGTTTGTGGTTTCTTGATCACTTAAGTGTCAAAACTGCTGATGTGAGAGCTGGTTTTTTGTGTAGGATGTGGTACTGTATTGGGTTCCATGAAGGATTATACATAGGTAGTGAGAGTTCTCACATGATTCTCTAATTTCTCTATAGTTTATTTATACTCTTCATTACTGGAAAACAAGCAGTATGTAAATTCCTTGAATAGGTTTGCATCTCCTTCATGTGTGGCTTGCCTTAAATAGATTCAGGTCAACTCATAGTTATCTTGAGTCAAATATTTGATAGGATTTACAACCTTTGGCCAGGAAACCTCCACATACTGGGATCCAGAAGCCCTAATGAAGAGACATGAGGCTATTTGTACTTTTTTGCTTCATTTGGTTTTCATGAATTTTGAGATGGCCCCAAAATTTGGTGATGTTGTATGTTACATTATTCTTGACTCACTTCCAAGTATTTCTTGTATCTATGAGAATGTTTCCGTCGGAGTAGACATGAAATTAGACATAGGGGGACTTTCAGGTGCTTGGTAAGGGACCACAGTCTGCTCATGCCAACCTATGAAGGGGAATACAGATAAACATAAGAAATGTGATTATTTTTACATATAGGATACAACCATAGAACATGGGGTAATATAATATGATAGTTCTATACACCATGTACTATCATGTCTAGGACTATAAAATATTGCAAGTGAAAATATGGAAAATCTTGATATAAAGTGTGATATGACTATCAACAAAGAGATTAGTCTCATAGGTGTTAGAGCAATAATATAGAAAAATATTAAGTGTTTGCAATCCCAAAGATATAGTAAGATGATGTGTTTAAATTGTTTTTTTTCATGTAATTTGTGACTAAAGAATATAAACCAAAGTACACATTGTCAAATTAAGAATTTTGAGCACGTTTATATTTCCCCCTAATTTAAGATAATAAATGATAATGTCTATCTTAAAGGAAATGCATACGAGAGTGTGTAGAAACACTTTTCCTTTGCTTGATTTTTTGATTACTTGAACTCTTGAATGTTTTATTTTAAAGAATATATGCAAGATTACCACAAGAGAACAACATACAACACAATACTGTAATCAATTTCTATATAACGAAATAAAAAAATTAACTATTAATATATTGAAATTGAACTTCAACTAGCAATTGATTTTGAAACTTGCGAAATATAGAAGGGTAAGGAATGAGTACACGTACATGTGTAGGACCAACTTTGCAATGTAGATGTAGAATTATGCCTTTAGTCAAGACACATGGAGATGGATATTACATTAACAACCATGGAGAATTAGGCATGATTGAATCGCCAATTTTAAGAACTATAATAGGGTTGGGGGAATAGTAAACATATTAAGAAATAACAAATATTTGGAGATGTTGAAATCCCAATGCAAAAATATATAACTAAAATAATATATTAAATTATGAGGTTGGGATGTAGTAAGTCCAAAACTCAAACATAAATCAACAATAAGAAAATAAGTTAGGAGGTTAGGGTGCAACAAGTCCAACTCTTGAAGAAGGGTGTAACCGCAAGGTGTCACACATAATTATAATGCTGAGGACGTCAAGTTTTACTAGACAAAACATTCCTACTCCAATGAACCAAATTGGTGCATAAAAATCTAGGCTCTAATTTCTTGAACCTCTTGATCTTGAAAAATAGAAATAACATATACAAATAGAAAATTCTGTAACATGTACTTGAAATAGTAACTATTCCCCATATAATTTTAATATAAAAAGTCAATTTGTATCATAACCTAAGTTCTTGTATATGATTTTCTATTCAAGCCACTGTAAAATATGTATTTTTCTAAGAAATTATAGATTTGATGATAAAAATATAGCAGGATAGAACCGAAAATGTGTTGGTAACTACCATATTATAGTTTTATCTAATCATATGGTAAATTTCATATATAATATTTACATCTAGTCATATGTGTAATACTATAAATTTGTTCCTTTAGCTTGTTTGTGTATTTGGAAGTTTGTAATTCTTTTTGTGTTTTTTATTTTGATTTAATTTTTATGTTATAACACCATGAAATCCCCCTTCTTTTGATATGAGGGAGATATATTATAGATCACCTTTCTTAACAGAAGTGTTTCAACGTTAGATATAATAGACAATCAATTTTTGAAACCTATTGGAGATGGATGTAGATAGTCAATTTGTAAAAACAAACAAAAAAAATAGAGTTCATGATATGGATAATGGAATAAAGTGGTAGAAATAAAAACCATATAAACACACAATATCACACATAAATTCATGCATAGAAAGGCCATATGGCCTCATATAAGGAGGAAAAGAGTGTTACACATAAAAATTGGCCAAATTTCACACAAGAAAAGACTATTGAGATTGAAAACAAGGGACATAAAAGTGTAACAAAAACACAATAAGCCAAGTTTTACACATAGAAGAATAGAAATAATAAACCTTGTAGCCTAGTTTATACCATCAACAGCCCAAGGCGCACTGACACATCAATCAACCTAGACTGAACACTCACCCGAAGCGCACAAGGGTACCAGGTCCCTCTTTTATGTTAGCGTGTTCAAGGAGTTAGCATGATTAAACAGATAAATTCCAAATCTATCACAAATAATTAATAATAATGAAGTGCATAAACCAAATGTAGAGCTTAACCATATACCAAAACAATTAAACAAGAGCCATGATTAACTTTACCATACAAGATCCTATAATATATGTGTCTACAATCAATATCCAACCACAATGATCCATTATATTATTTTTTGTAAAACACAGAAGCTTCATACATACATAGTACCATCACCATAGTCATGCGCACTAACAAATTTGTAGCATAACTCCACTAGAACATAGAACTCTCTAAACCTTGAAAATCATTACATATTTATAGGGGTGGGGACTTTCCCTTTACCACCCATGCACCTCTAAAAATAGGCTGGATGCTAAGAATAGCCATGTTCCTCTACAACCTAAATATAAGAGCATGTAAGATTCCTAATAAAATATCCACTATAGATAAATCTTAGTTCAAATCCTATTATTAGCTCTGAATGCATGTCATTTGATCTCCTTTCTGCCCAAAATAGCCTTTTCTTGAACTGTAAGTCTTCATGTCTCAACCTTATCTTCAAAACATTGCTTGGCCACTTCTCCAAGTCTATATTTAGACTCTTCTCTGAAAACCTGCTAAGTGTTTGACCCTTTAACGCGTAATCCTTCCCTATCTGTCTCTAGTTTGCAAACCCTTCTCTCCTTGCACACGCGTACTTATGCACCTTTCTCCCACGTGCTACCTTCTCCTTATAACTTAGTCGTTTTTCATTCTCAACAAACCTAATGTGTAAAGAGTAAGTAGATAGTAGTCAATATGTGCATAGAGAAAGGTATACTAGTGAAGTATAATCCACGTGTGTTAGTCCCTTATTTAATTATAATAACATATATTGCACCGTAAATATGAAAATAATTGTGTCATAAATATAACAATATCACCTAATAGTGTAGAATATGCATCTGGATGAACAAGGACACTGGGTGAATAATAAGGCCACTCGTCTAATGGAAAGTCCAACATTTGAAAACATTTGGAGACTTATGTATCCTACATCATGTTCATATACCTAATGAAACATATGTGTATAAAAAAATAGTATGGTATTTGGTAAATAACACTTATAAAAAGCATAATCTAGCAAACCATGTCATTATCAGGTCCTAAATTTGCATTTTAAAAATTTATGATTTTTTTTTGGATTTTTTAGAAATTGCAAATTTTTAAAGGAGATTAAGTCTCAACCAATGAACTCATTGGAGGGGTGGTACCATAGAATTCTCATGTAATATTTATCAACACTTGCGATGGGAACTTTTTGATGGTTGAAAAATATTTTTTGTTTACTTTCCATGTAGAGATATGAGATCGATATGGTTGTGGTGTATGTTTATTAGGTGTTTGGATATATTTTTTGGAATTTTATGATTCTAATTGATATTCATTGGCCATATTTTTGGAAATTATTTCTACCTCTATTCAAGCGGTACACTTTTTAGGTATATCCTATAGAATTAGAATAATTTCCTCTAAACCCTAGCTCTCTTAAAAGGACATATAAAACAAGGTTAGCAGTTTGGGTTGTGCCACTCCTATGCTGCCTACCTTGCACTACTCTAAAGAGGCATAAAACTCATATAGTTCTCCACCTATTACAATTGACAATATACTGATGCAGTTGTAAATTTGGCTCTTGAAAACTTGATATAAATAGCTTTGACTTGGGTTAAGATGATCTTGACTTCGATTACAATGATTTTGAGTAGATTTAGAGTAACTTAGAATTTTATATGGCATGATTATAATTTATGCTATTGGAATATTGAGTTTTAGGGCATATTTTCTTAGGATTTATAGATGAACACAAAGTAGTGCTTTGTAGTTTGGAAGTAATTACTGAGTAGTGACCAATTAAGGACCAAGTGAGTAAATGAGCGTGTTTACATTTATTTTATAATGTTCCGTGTGATCTAAATTCACACTAAGGGTAACTTAAGAGTGGGGATAAGGATAAACATACAAACTTAGATAGTCTACACACATTGGATATAACTATAGAACATGAAACAATATCATACGATAGTTTTATCCAACTTGTCACATCCTACAATTTCATTCTATTTCATCGAAAGGATAAGTTGTAAAATGAAGATTGGTTTATGAATGAAGGGTTAAGCATTGTTACATAGCTGAGTATGCAGCTATACGTGTGTATGTATATCATCAAAAGGATATACACACTTATGCATAGTTGCATGTCTAATCGTGTAAGAGTTTGTTTTTTCATGAATTCGTAGAATACTTGACATTTATAAATTATTCTTGTTGTACTTAATGGTATGAATTTACTATACTTTGTTGTGTGTGATGAGTTCATAACATGTAAAACTATTATATTGTGGTAATGGTTTATAAGATTCTATTGTATATTGCTTGTAGTTGATAATGATTAGTAACGTTGTCAAATATGTACATAGTTGGATTTATATTATTTCGGTTATGGGAAATAATGATTGTTATGTTGATAAATGAATAGTCTTACAAATGTTTGATTATATTGTTTAAGGATCGTAATGCATTATGAAATTCTTCTTTTGGGTGTTGATAATGTTTAAGGTCTGGGATAAGGTAAACATGTTATTTTCATAATCCACTTATCATTTAATGTGTTGAGGAGGTTTGTTATAACACCTCATAGAATCAATATTACTTTTTAAATATGGAAATCTTGAACATTAAATAAGAAGACATTATAAGTTCATGAACCCTCAAAGGATGAAATTACTATACTCATTTCTTTGTGTCAAACTTAATATCTAAGTTTTGTATCTAACATGGTCTTAGGCCATAGATGATGGCATTAGTTGTGTTTGAGAAATGTTTTATGGAATATGTTTTAACAGTCTTCGACCATGTCTTTGGCATACAGAATGTTTTATTCAAATCATTATTTTTAATGAAAGAACCTTCCATACTTTGCAAAGGTAAATTGGTTGTTGTTGATTAGTCAACTGACCACCACGTATTGAAAGGTGTTGGTATAATTAGATGGTATTCGACCAAATGTTGGAAACACCATGCAAGTATTGAGTGAGTTTGATTAAGTTAAATATTACTTTATTTAATGTGGACACACTCCACTAAACATGCAAAGTGATTTATTATTGTTTAAGTTTTAATAAAAAACTAGTCTTTAACCAATCGAAACTCCATATGAAATTGGAGGGAAATAAGTTAGAGGCGGTGAGATTCTCAAAGTCAATACATGGTGCCTGAAAGTTTTAATGGGCATTTACTTTTCCCAGTTGTCCCTTTAAGTCTGAAAGCTTCACTTCGAAGCCATTGCATGTAAAGGGAATTTCAATTCAACTGTTTGGTTGATTGGTCAAGCTCTCTTTAGGGTTGTGCATGAAAGTATTGAAACAAGTTAGTTGAGTTATTCTCATAGACGTTTTTGCTAAAAATAGATAATGTTATTTATGGGATCAATTGTGTTTCAATGGTATAAATTTGTAGACTTCCTTCTAGGTATAGGTGGTTTGAATTTTTTTGGTATATTAGATAGAATGTTTGGAGATTTTGTAAAGTAAAAAATGAAGAAAATTTACAGGAGTATCATCCATTACAGGCATGGATTTCCTTTTATTATCTCTTGTTGATTCATTTCGAATGGGCGGAATAATTTGCTGGGTTAATTTTATTTCGTAGTTTATTTATTTTTAAATTTGGTTGGGTTATAAAATAAAAGAAAAATAAATAAAAAGGAAGTTGATTCTTGATCTGGGTGCTTTGAAATTTATCTATTGTGATGATTGTTTCACTTGATGAAAATCTATGTTTTCCCATTATGCGATATGGGTATACATTATCTAGTTTGTTCTCATTGGGTTTCGATTTGTTAAACTGACATAACAATTTAACTTGGTTAAAATCCATGTTTTTTGAAGGAAGTGAGATGGGTTATTGCTCCTTTCGTAGTTTTACCTGACCAAACTATATCTGGGTACACGCATTAGTTTATAAATATTCTTCATTATTCTTTGTTGAAGACTGTGATTGTGGTGAAAATAATTATTGAGTGTGATTTGCTTCTCCTTGCTTGTAATTTTGTGGCAAGTAAATTACCTTACATTCATTCAAAACTTATGGGTATATTAAATACTTGGTTTTTGGTTTGGTTGTTATTCAAGAACATTATGATTTAGGTATTCAATCTATTGAAACCATCCCCTCCATTTCAGTCGTTATACTAATAGGTCGATGTGTTTAATAAAGTACACTGTAAATAAAATAGGAATATATGCCATCATCATTCTTGTCTGCACAATTAATAGGGGCTTCTCTATCATTTCTCTTGATCCTAAATTATTTACTAAAGCAAAAAAAACTTACATTGTCGTAGAGTTGTGAAGGTTTATTAATAATTTGTAGACCTTCTTTGTCTTCATCCAATGGTTGATGGTTACTCTGTTTGATTTAATTGTATGATATAAGTAGTTACTTTGTTGAATTTCAGTGGAATGTTAGTTGATTGTAGCTAATATAGAGCAATTAAAACATTGATTTCATTGTTAAAGGTATTATATGGCATACTGCTAAGGTGTACAGTGCTATCTTACTTAGTTGGTTTTAATGGAATCCTTGGTTAGATAACTACAATGATTGCATTGTAATAGGAGAGATGAAAATAGGAATATAAATCTTGTACTTATGATATATTTGCATCAAATTTTTTATAAATATATGTTGGGTTAGTATTTTTCTATTATATCAACGAGTTAGATAAATGACAATCGTTCTTTTAAGAATTACAATTTTATTATTTCTGTAAAGGATTCTTGATCGAATGAATATCAACATATGGTAATTATTACTGATTTAAGGTGGATCTCTTATTAGTTTTGATGGTTATGTTTATGTTCCATATTACTGAAATGATAAATTTTATGAAGGATTAGAAAAGTTGTTAAATTGTTGTGGATTTAAAAGAGATGTTTGATGGAAACATAGAACTTAGAAATAGGTTCATTTCATTTGGATTCATATTTATATTTGGGATTAATATGATATGAGGAAGAAATGATTTTATTATAAGTTTGTCTTATTATATTCAACACTTCATAATGTAACAACAAGATTGAGAGTTGTTAATCCATGCCAATTCTACGAAATTACCATGTAAATTTTTTGTACTTTATTTTACATCATACAAGAATGAATAAGTATTACACGTTGTCTAAAGAAAGGGATAGTGAGTGATTCATCTTGTATTGATTAATGTTTTACTATTTCATAATATTGTAATAAATATATTTGTACTTCATTAAAGGTGAAAGTATTACTTGCAATTGAAAAAGGAAAAAGTGTCATATTTATTAAATGATTATATTCTATAATCAATTTATGAATATATACTATATTGTTGTAAATTATGAATATAAAGACTGCTGATAGAATCATATGCTTATATTGTAAGACATGTTTATATCATTGATTTATAGAGAAGTGTTCATTATGAATTGATGGTAATGTGTTATTAAAATTGTTTAAGGTGTTGTTTTTAGTTAATAATGAAAACAATATGATAATGAGGAAGTACAACATGACAGAAAGAGATATGTATAAGAATATATATGTTTATCATTGATGGACATGAAGGTATAAATAAGTTTATAAGTAAGAATTACTATGAGACATTCTACATTCTTTTATATCATCAACTTACATGTGGATGATTATATATAAATTATGATAAATTATCATGTCCACAGTACCCTAGTGGTGAGCTAGTTCATTGACATAGAACTAGTATGAAAGAACATCGTGATTACATGATACAATACCATTGTACTAAATTGAATTAAGTGTGTTAAAAGAATAAATGATTATTAATGATCATAAGTGTAGTTTATCTTATCATATTGAATTAACAGTGAACCCGTAGGAGTCGTGGAGTGAAAATCATTTTGCAAGAATCTTGTCCATGCTAGGAAAGGATGGCTATGGGGAGAGTATAGAATGCGTATTGACGTAAGTCCTTACGTGAGTGAAAATTTTCCCATAGGAATCATAAGGTAGTATTGATAGGATTCATGGACCTGATTATCGCTTTCCACGATACCTATGACCTATAAATTTAATCTAATTATTTATTTTATATAACTAATTAAAATGGTCAACTATAAACTTAATATTAATAAAATAGAAAAGAATCCTAATACTATGTTGAGACAAATGTGCAGTGATTGTGAAACAAGTTTTTAGTGGGTTATGTGTAGTCTTGAAACTAGGATTGCTAGCGCAATGCTTAAAAATTGTGGCCACAATAGTGTAAAAGGATGATTGCATTGTTTGTTCACCATTTCTTCTTTTAGTTGTGTTTTGAACTAGAGTGTAGTAATTGTATACTTCATTGGCTGACACTAGGAATATACACAGGATCTCTGTACCTATAAAAATGTCCAACCAAATATATTCAATGTATATCAGCTCATATAGAGCGTAGAAGGAGGGATTGAGAATGATCTGGAACCCATACAGTTGCACATGGTTATCATATATTGTCAAGATGGATTCTAGAATATTATTTAATGATGGATTACTTAGTGTTGATCTAAGTAATTATGTTAATCATTGCATCATAAAAAGAATTAAGGGATTTTGTAAAATTAATTAGTATGTTGGATTTATCTGATAGGTGTTGAAAACCAATGAAGGCATAATTTGTAAGTAATGAGTTGCAAAAAAGAATTTTCCTTAGTTTATTGAATTGTAATTTTTGTTTTACACAACTTGTACAGGGTAAGTGCACCAATTTCGTGGACAAAAAAGGGGTCATAAGTGGACGTCATATTGCAAAAATCAGCAAAATCTCAACTTGTAGGGATTATTAGCAATACGCACACTCAAAATTAGAAAATTTTATATAAATATGAATCGTAGCATCCGGAATCTAGTTTCTAAAATACTAATTTAAAAAAAAAATGGAAAATTTTAGCTATATTAAACACTTAAAATTATATGACTTGGTTTTTTTTTTGAAAAAACCTATAAGATTGTAATCCGTTTGCCCATGATTTGGATGACCAAATCTTGTTATTTTTTTTTTCCTTTGGTGAAAAGTTAGATGTAGTTGTCTATCTTGGGATGAATTTTATTTTGTATTTTTTCGAGTAATTTTTTTTTTAACGATTTTTTCCATGAAAGTGGTTTAAAAAGATTTAGAAAATAGAGCACTTCCATTTGCCCGCCATAACTATATCAAAAAATATCGAAATCAAATATACATACATATATATATACATACATACATATATATATATATATATATATATATATATATATATATATATATTATACGTGTATAACGTGTTATCCAATCTTGGGATCGCTGTCTCTCTCCCATCTCTCTCTCTCTCTCTCTCTCTCTCTCTCTCTCTCTCTCTCTCTCTCTCTCTCTCTCTCTCTCTCTCTCTCTCTCTCTCTCTCTCTCTCTCTCTCTCTCTCTCTCTCTCTCTCTCTCTCTCTCTCTCTCTCTCTCTCTCTCTCTCTCTCTCTCTCTCTCTCTCTCTCTCTCTCTCTCTCTCTCTCTCTCTCTCTCTCTCTCTCTCTCTCTCTCTCTCTCTCTCTCTCTCTCTCTCTCTCTCTCTCTCTCTCTCTCTCTCTCTCTCTCTCTCTCTCTCTCTCTCTCTCTCTCTCTCTCTCTCTCTCTCTCTCTCTCTCTCTCTCTCTCTCTCTCTCTCTCTCTCTCTCTCTCTCTCTCTCTCTCTCTCTCTCTCTCTCTCTCTCTCTCTCTCTCTCTCTCTCTCTCTCTCTCTCTCTCTCTCTCTCTCTCTCTCTCTCTCTCTCTCTCTCTCTCTCTCTCTCTCTCTCTCTCTCTCTCTCTCTCTCTCTCTCTCTCTCTCTCTCTCTCTCTCTCTCTCTCTCTCTCTCTCTCTCTCTCTCTCTCTCTCTCTCTCTCTCTCTCTCTCTCTCTCTCTCTCTCTCTCTCTCTCTCTCTCTCTCTCTCTCTCTCTCTCTCTCTCTCTCTCTCTCTCTCTCTCTCTCTCTCTCTCTCTCTCTCTCTCTCTCTCTCTCTCTCTCTCTCTCTCCTCTCTCTCTTATCCATGCTTGGGATGGTATCAATTTTATCACATTTTGATAAGCGAAACAAAAGTTGCATTCGTAAACGTAGACATGAACATTCACGGGAAAAAATGTCTTAAAGACCTATTGTTAATAAAAAAATTATAAAATGATATTTATCTTATTCTATTCACTTTAAAATCAATATTTCTACAAAGCTAAAAGTCTCCCCTACACGATGGCACCATTTTTGTGAAATGTTTTTAGTTTTCTAGCATTGTTCAAGTCTATGGAAGAGCAAATTTGAAGTTTTTCACCCTTTACATTTCATAATGACCTTTCATAGCTCTGGTTAGGGCAAAACAAAGATTTCCCAAGCCTTAGTGTCGGATTTGATGATACAGAAAGAAGTACAATCACGGTTTATAAACCGTGATTATGGGTTTTTAAACAAGAACCGCGATCGCGCTTCATAAACCTCGGTTGCAGTTTATAAGTCATATTTATACGCATGCCAATGTTCTAATTACCATGGGATTTTTACTGTTTGACTTTACCGTATGAATTATTGTGAAATTCTGTCATTTCTTACACGTGTTTATTATCACCAGAAGTAAAACATCATGGGAGACAAGAAATGAAGTCAAAAAAGGAAGTCATTAAGTAAAAAAAACACGAAAAAAATTGGAGGGAAATAGATTTCAAAATGTTGAGCGAATGCGGAATCTTCGTGAATCAAGAAGAGGTTCATCTTCAGCCCCTACTATTGTAAGCAATGAGGAACCAGGTAATGTTTCTACTGTCAATGTTGAAGTTGAATTAAATACTCGTGATGAAGATGTTTTTACTGTTAATGTTGAAAAAGAATTAAATACTTGTGATGTAGAAAATGTTGAAATTGAAGGAGACAATGAAAATGTGAATAAAGAAATTTAGGTTGAAATTGTAGACAAACAAATTTGACAAAAACACCTCCTAGGATTTTCCATAAGAAACCTAATTATTTTATTGAAATTGATGAAAACATTTTGAAACCAATGTGTGACAAACTATTTGAACGACAAATCAGAAGAAAAGCCACTGAAATTTGGGATAATGATTTTGAAATTTTAAATGATTCCCAAGGATGTCAGTTGTTGGTTAGTTTGATGAAATTGAATAAAATGATACCTACATTAAACACCTTAGGATTGATAACATCTAATATACGTGGTTAAACCTCTATAATTGTTGAAAACCTTCATGATGCATATCACACTATTGGTGTCAACAGACACACTAGGGATATTAATATTGTGCATCATGTACTTGCTACTAGTGTTATAAGTGAATCAATAAAAAAATGTTTGATTATGCAAACAAGTCGAATGTTGCAAGTTAATCGAAAAAATCTAATGAAAGCAATTGAAAGACCTAATATCCTTCAAATAACACCGATTTTTGGGCATTTTCTACTAGAGCACCGTGTAAGGACAAATATAATACTGATGCTATAAGAGAAGTTGTTATTCAATTTTGACATGATAACACTAGAGTTTCAGCTAATACAAGAGATGTTGTAAAATGGAGAGTTGGTTTTATTAATCGCGAACCACATCCAAAGCCTTTCTTAAATATGACTCAAACTCAATTTTTTCATAAGTTTGAACAAGAGAATCTAGAAATTAATATTAGTCAATGTTTTTTTGAAATGTTAAAACCATTCTATGTGAAAATCAACCACGCTCGCACCACTTGTTGTTGTAGGCAACATGTTGAATTTGCTATGCATTATGCTAAATTTTTATGTATTCATTCTATTTTACATTCTGAAACTATGTTATCGGAATGTGGTGTTCAAGTTCCACCAATATCTTCTAGGGATTTCATTCCTACAATATTTTGTGGAAAAGAAGCCAGACAATTTTTTTATAGTCAGGATTCTTTAGATGGAAGTTGTGGTACATGTGGCAGATTACCTAAATTGGAAAGTTACATCCATGAGCAAATTGAAGGTGTAATAGGAAATAATTTAGTTGAGTTTAATAACTATAAATTAGTTACATACCAGTTGAAATTGTTTGAGTATGCTAGGCATACACATAGAGCTCGATGGTTGGATGAACAGTTCAAGATATGCAAAGACACATTTCCTGTTAGTACTATTGTTTCAGTGGTAAATTTTACAGAGAATTATACATTGCAACCACAAATGGAGGTTCAATCACAATATTACAACTCAGTACAAGTTGCCATTTTTGTGCATATAGCATTTATACATTCTCCTGACAGTACAGAGAATGATTGGAAAATTTTAAGAGAGTACCATTTTCATATCAGTGATGATCGTACTCATTCTACTGAATTTGTGCAAAGGTGTTTCTAGTTATTTTATGGAAACTTGTATGATAGGGACATCCACTTCAAACAACATTATATATGGTCAGATAATTACACGTCTCAGTTTAAGAATGCACGAATATTTTATTGGATGAGCAGGATACACATCAAGATGGGTGTGCAACATATTTGGAGTTTCACTAAGGCTGGGCATGGAAAATTAGAGCATGACGGTGCAGGGGCATGTGTGAAAAGAGCCCTTGCAAGAGAAGAGTTGAAGTACAAAGATGGTGTTAAATTGAAAGATGCAAAGAGCATATAGTGGAATGGTGTATTGAAAACATGGCTCGAGGTTCTCAAGAAATTTCCATGGTTCGTAGATCTATTTTTGGTTAATAGAGGAACAAAAAATTACTAACTACGATGATTATATGACACTCACTGGGTCCAGTGATATGCACTCATTTTGTAGCTCAGACGCTACTTTGTGGGCCACATGGACAAGAATGTTGACATGTTTTTGTGTATCTTGTATCGAATTTGTCACGGGTGAGTGTGATTCACAAGAATGGGTCGATGGATGGATTTGTAGGCCTTTAACTCCGCTTGCTAGTTATCAACCTCCACAATCATTATGACTTGTTTATGTAGATGAAGTTATAACATCCAAGGACTTTGGCAAAATTTCAGTTTTGGTGCGATAAGGTATTTATGGTTATTTACAATTTTTGTATTGAGTTATGTCCATTGAAATTTTAATATGTACAATTTAAATTTGAGTTGAAACCTTTTTTTTGTAGGACATGTGTTTGCAGTTATTGCGATAGAAGACAATGAAGAAGAAACAATATATCTATTATGTCGTTGCATCGAGGAAAGAAAGAATTTGACTTCTTCTATTATAGATGGCGAAGATATTTAGTACCCTATAGGGTCGGTGGTAGTTATTGAAACTTGGCTTCGTTGATATCCATTAAAAAACTCCTTTGTTTTGGTGTTTGAATACTTTGAGACACACAGAAAAATACTCTTATATTTGCATCTAGTTCTAGCGACAAATATTCAGTTGTATAGATATCGAGGAAGGCCTAATAACAAGATTCTTTGGAAGGTTTGAGAGTCAGATCATGAAGCAATCATGTCCGCTATTTAGAGTAGATCCGATCCTGATGGTTCATTGCAATAAATTTACAATGCTCATGTCTGGTATATATAATTTCTTTGGTATATATAATTTTGTTTGTTAGATAAATTTAAGTTCATATATTTTATTAAATTTATGTATTTTGTATATATCTAGTATGGATTTGATTTGAAACTTAAATTTCTTTGACTAGGAATTTTATATGCAGGTGAGTAGAGAATTATAAATTCTTGAAGCTAAGAGAAGCTTTCATTGTTTTAAAAGAAAAGAGAAGTAATTAACAATGATTTATGTACCTGTGGAGGGGGTTCTTGGCTCTAGAGGAGGTAGCCCAGAAGGACCTAGAGCTTAGAGAACCAAAACGACACCTCCCCAAGTGTTTACAAGACCATCCCTATGTGTGTGCATAGTCGGTCTGGTGCCACGACCCACTGTTTGTAAAATATACTGTTTGACAGCCTTACACTATCTCGAACTACACTATTTGGTACGTTTGCAAACAATAGGGTAGTGAGAGTAACAATTAGAGAATGAAAAAACTGAGACAAGTAATTTTAGTGGGTCCCTACACTGAGTTGTAGGATTAGATGAGACATCTCTAGGTGCCACGGAGTCTATGTAGTCACCCATCGAAGTTGAATGATTTTTTGGTCTCAGGGATCTTGAGGGACTTTGCCCGAAACGAGGTAGCCCGGAGGCAACGACGTTTCCACACACCGAAACAAAACATCCTATAGTATTCACCTGGCCACTTGGACATGTCCACACAGTCAGTTTGGTGCCATGACCCACCATTTACAAAATATATCGTTTGACAGCCTTACACTATCTCAAACTACACTATTCGGCGCATTTGCAAACAATAGGGCAGCGAGAGCACTGTTTGGAGAAGGAAAAAACCAAGACAGGCTATTGTAGAGTGTTCCTAGGCCGAAGAGTAGGATTATATGAGACATCTCTAGGTTCCATGGAGTCTGTGTAGTCACCCATCGAATTTGAATGATTATTTGGTCTCAGGCCTCTCGAGGTACTCCGCTCGAACGAGGTATCCTGGAAGCAACGACGTTGTCGCCCACCAAAACGACACCTCCTCTAGTGTTCACCTAGCCACTCGGACATGTCTGCGTAGTCGGTTCGGTTCCACAACCAACCGTTTACACAATATACCGTTTGATAGCCTTACACTGTCTCGAACTACACTATTCGACGTGTTTGCAAACAATAGGGCACCGAGAGCACCATTTGGAGAAGGAAAATACTAAGACAAGCTATTGTAGAGTATCCCTACACTGAGGTGTATGATCAGACGAGACATATCTAGGTGCCATAGAGTCTACGTAGTCACTTGTCGAAGTTGAATGATTTTTTGGTCTGAGGGCTCTTGAGGGACTCTACCTGAACGAGGTATCTTGGAAGAAACGACGTTGTCGCACACCAAAATGACATCTCCTCTAGTGTTCACCTAGCCACCTAGATGTGTCTACGTAGTCGGTTTGGTGCCACAACCCACCGTTTACACAATATACCATTTGATATCCCTACAATATCTCGAACTACACTATTTGATGCATTTGCAAATAATAGGGCAGCAAGAGCACCATTTGGAGAAGGAAAAAAATGAGACAGGATATTATAGAGCGTCCCTACACTGAGGTGTTGTATTAGATGAGGCATCTCTAGGTGCCATGGAGTCTGCGTAGTCACCCGTCGAAGTTGAATGGTTTTTTGGTCTCAGGGCTCTTGAGGGACTCCACCCAAACGAGGTAGCCCAGAAGAAACGACGTTGTCACCCACCAAAATGACACCTCCTCTAGTGTTCACCTAGCCATGCAGATGTGTTTGTGTAGCCAGTTCGGTACTACGATCAACCGTTTACACAATATACCATTTGACAGCCTTATATTGTCTCGAAGTACACTATTTGGCGCATTTGCAAACAATAGGGCAACGAAAGCACCGTTTGAAAAAGGAAAAAATTGAGATAAGTAATTGTAGAGTGTTCCTACACTAAGATGTAGGATTAGATGAGACATCTCTAGGTGCCACGAAGTCTGTGTAGTCACCCGTCAAAGTTGAATGATTTTTTGGTCTTAGGGCTCTTGAGGGACTCCGCCCGAACGAGGTAGCCCAGAAGCAACGACGTTGTCACACACCAAAATGACACCTTCTCTAGCATTCACCTAGCCACCCGGATGTGTCCATATAGTCGGTTTGGTTGCACACCCCACCATTTACACAATATACCGTTTGACAACCTTACACTGTCTCGAACTACACTATTTGGTGCATTTGCAAACAATAGGGCAGCGAGAGCACCGTTTGGAGAAGGAAAAAAATGAGACAGGCTATTATAGAGTGTCCATATGCCGAGGTGTAGGATTAGACGAGACATCTCTAGGTGTCACAGAGTCTGTGTAGTCACCTGTCAAAGTTGAACGATTTTTTTGTCTTAGGGCTCTTGAGGGACTCCACCCGAACGAGGTAAACCGGAAGCAATGATGTTGTCACGCACCAAAAAAAAACCTCCTCTAGTGTTCACCTAACCACTCAGACATGTCTGCGCAGTCGGTTCAGTGCCACGACCAACCGTTTACACAATATACCATTTGACAACCTTACACTGTCTTGAAGTACACTATTAGGCACGTTTGCAAACAATAGAACAACGAGAGCACCGTTTGAAGAAGGAAAAACCCGAGACAGGAAATTATAGAGTGTCCCTACACCAAGGTGTAGGATCACACGAGACATCTATAGCTGCCATGGAGTCTGTGTAGTCACTCGTCGAAGTTGAATGATTTTTTGGTCTTAGGGCTCTTGTGGGACTCCGCACAAACGAGGTAGCCCAGAAGCAATGACATTGTTGCGCACCGAAACGATGCCTCATATAGCATTCACCTAGCCACTTGGATGTGTCTGTGTAGTCAGTTTGGTTCCATGACCCATCATTTTTACAATATACCATTTGACAACCTTACACTGTCTCGAACTACACTATTAGGCATGTTTACAAAAAATAGGGTAGCGAGAGCACCGTTTGGAGAAGGAAAAAACCGAGACAGGCTATTGTAGAGTGTCCTTATGCCGAGGTGTGGGATTAGACGAGACATATTTAGGTGCCATGGATTTTTCATAATCACTCATCGAAGTTGAATGATTTATATGTCTCAGGGCTCTTGAGGGACTCTGCTTGAACGAGGTAGCCTGGAAGCAACAACATTATCACACACCAAAATGACACCTCCTCTTGCATTCACCTGGCCATCCGAACCTTTCCATAGAGTCAGTTTGGTGCCATAACCAACTGTTTACACAATATACCATTTGATAGCCTTATACTATCTCGAACTACACTATTCGGCGCGTTTGCAAACAATAGGGCACCGAGAGCACTGTTTAGAGAAGGAAAAAATTGAGACATTCTATTGTAGAGTGTCCCTATGCTGAGGTGTAGGATCAGACGATACATCTCTAGGTGCCATGGAGTATGCGTAGTCACCCGTCGAAGTTGAATGACTTTTTGGTCTCAGGGATCTTGAAGGACTCCACCCGAATGAGGTAGCCCGGAAGTAATGACTTGGTCACGCATCGAAAAAAAACCTCTTCTAGCATTCACCTAGCCACCAGGACCTTTCCACATAGTTGGTTTGATGCCACGACCCATTATTTACACAATATACTTTTTGACAACCTTACACTGTCTCGAACTACACTATTCAACGTGTTTACAAACAATAGGGCAGCGAGAGCACCGTTTAGAGAAGGAAAAAACTGAGACAGGGTATTGTAGAGTGTCCCTACACCAAGGTGTAGGATCAGATGAGACATCTCTAGGTGTCACAGGTTCTGTGTAGCACCCCTGTCAAGTTGACGCATTTTTTTTGCTTAGGGCTCTTGAAGGGACTCCACCCGAACGAGGTAAAACCGAAGCATGATGTTGTCACCACCAAAAAAAAAAAAACCTCCTCTAGTGTTCACCTAACCCCTCAGACATTCTGCGCAGTCGGTTCAGTGCCCGACCACCGTTTACACAATATACCATTTGACCAACCTTACAACTGTCTTGAAGTACACTATTAGGCACGTTTGCAACAAAGAACAACGAGAGCACCGTTTGAAGAAGGAAAACCCGAGACACCGAAATTAATAGAGTGTCCCCTACCCAAGGTGTAGGAATCACACGAGACAATCTATAGCTGCCATGATCTGTGTAGTCCACTCGCGAAGTTGAATGATTTTTTTGGTCTTGGGCTCTTGTGGGACTTCGCGCACAAACCGAGGTAGCCCAGAACAATGACTTGTTGCGCACCGAAACGATGCCTCATATAGCATTCACCTAGCCACTTGGATGTGTCTGTGTAGTCAAGTTTGTTCCATGACCCTCATTTTTAACATTACCATTTGACAACCTTACAACTGTCTCAACTAGTACACTATTAGGCCATGTTTACAAAAAATAGGGTTAGCCGAGATCACACCGTTTGGAGAAGGAAAAAACCGAGACAGGCTAATTGTAAGAGTGTCCTTATGCCGAGGTGTGGTGATTAGACGAGACATATTTAGGTGCCATGGATTTTTCCTAATCACTCCCGAAGTTGAATGATTTATATGTCCTCAAGTCCGCATGTCTCATCAAGGGCTCTTGAGGTACTCTGCTTGAACGAGTCGCCTGGAAGCAACAACATTTCACACACCAAAATGACACCTCCTCTTGCGCAGTCACCTGCCATCCGAAAACCTTTCCATAGGTCAGTTTGGTGCCATAACCAACTGTTTACACAATATAACCATTTGATAGCCTTTACTATCTCGAACTACACTATTGATCCATTTGGCAAATAATAGGCAGCAAGAGCCACCATTTTGGAGAAGGAAAAAAATGAGACAGGAATATAATAGAGCGTCCTACACTGAGTGTTGTATTAGATGAGGCTCGCTAGTGCCATGTAGTCTGCGTAGTCCCACCCGTCGAAGTTGAATGGTTTTTTTTGGTCCAGGGCTCTTGGGACTCCACCCAAACGAGGTAGCCAGAAGAAACGACGTTGCACCACCAAAATGACACCTCCTCAGGGTTCACCTAGCCATGCCAGAAGTGTTTTGTGTTGTAGCAGTCGGTATACGATCCAAACCGTTTACACTCACTATACATTTGACTAGCCTTGATGGTCCTCGAAGTACCACTGGATTTGGACGACATTTGCAAACATCGGGAACAAAGCAACGTTTGAAAAAGGAAATTGAGATAAGTAATTGTAGAGTGTTCCTACACTAGATGTAGGATTAGATGAGACCTTATCTAGTGCCACGAAGTCTGTGTAGTCACCAGTCAAAGTTGAATGATTTTTTTGGTCTTAGGGCTCTTGAGGGACTCCGCCCGACGACGGTAGCCCAGAAGCACGACGTGTCCACCACACCAAAATGACACCTTCTCTAGCATTCACATAGCCACCGGATGTGTCCATATAGTCGGTTTGGTTGCACCCCACCATTTACCAATATAACCGTTGACAACCGTAACCTGTATCGGATACCACTATTTGTGCATTTGCAAACAATAGTGGGCAGCGACGGAGAGAACGTTTGGAGAAGGAAAAAATGAGGACAGGATATTTATAGGAGTGTCCATTAGCCGAGGTGTAGGATTAGACGAGACACATCTCGAGGTGTCACAGAGTTGTGTAGTCCCTGGCAAAGTTGAACGATTTTTTTGTCTTAGGGCTCTTGAGGGACTCCACCCCAACGAGTTAGCCCGAAGAAACCCTTGTCACCACCAACATGACCCGTCCTCTAGTGTTCACCTAGCCATGCAGATGTTTTTGTGGAGCCAGTTTCGGTACTCACATCAACCTTTTACCAATATACCATTTGACAAAAGCCTTATATATTGTCTCCGAATACACTATTTGGCGCCTTTTGCAAACAATGGGCAAACGAAAGCACCGGTGAAAAAGTAAAAAGTAGATAAGTAATGTAGAGTGGTTCCTACACAAGATGTAGGATTAGATGAGACTCTCTAGTTTGCCACGAGTCTGTGTAGTCCCCCGTCAAAAGTTGAATGATTTTTTTGGTCTTAGGCTCTTGAGGCCTTCCGCCCAACGAGGTAGCCCAGAGCAACGACGTTGTCACACACCAAAATACACCTTCTCTAGCATTCCCCTAGCCACCCGGATGTGTCCATATAGTCCGGTTTGGTTGCACACCCCCATTTACACAACTACCGTTTTGACAACCTTAACACTGTCTCTAACTACACTATTTGGTGCATTTGCAAACAATAGGGCAGCGATAGCACCGTTTGGAGAAGGAAAAAATGAGACAGGCTATTATAGAGTGTCCCCATATGCGCGAGGTGTAGGCTTAAGACAGACATCTCTAGGTTCACAGGTCTGTGTAGTCCCTTTCAAAGTTTGAACGATTTTTTGTCTTATGCTCTTGAGGGACTCCAACCCGAACGAGGTAAACCGGAAGCAATGATGTTTGTTCACGCACCAAAAAAAAACCTCCTCCTATGTTCACCAACCACTCAGACAATGTCTGCGCCCGTCGGCTTCAGTGCCACGACCAAGCCGTTTACACAATATACATTTGCCAAACCTTACAACTGTGTCTTGAAGTACACTATTAGGCACGTTTCAACAATAGAACAAACGGAGCACCGTTTGAAGAGGAAAAAACCCGATCCCGTAAATTATAGGTGTCCCTACCAAGTGTAGGATCACACGAGACATCTATGCTGCCATGGAGTTCTGTGTATTCACTCGTCGAGTTGAATGAGTTTTTGTCTAGGGCTCTTGTGGACTCCGCACAACCTAGGTAGCCCGAAGCAAATGACATTGTTGCGCACCAAACGATGCCTCTCTAGCATCACCTAGCACTTGGATTTGTCTGTTAGTGTCAGTTTTGGTTCCATGACCCATCATTTTTACAATATACCATTTGACAACCTTACACTGTCTCGAACTACACATTAGGCCATGGTTACAAAAAATAGGGTAGGAGGCAACGTTTGAGAAGGAAAAAACTAAAACGATACGGCTATTGTAGATTGTCCTTAATGCCGATGTGTGGGATTAACTAGACTATTTTAGGTTCCATGGATTTTTCATAATCACTCATCGAAGTTGAATGATTTATATGTCTCAGGGCTCTTGAGGGGACCTGCGGTGAACGAGGTAGCCTGGAAGCAACAACATTATCACACACCAAAATGACACCTCTCCGCTTGCATTCACCTCACCTGGCCATCCGACCTTTCCATAGAGTCAGTTTGTGCCATAACCAACTGTTTACACAATATACCATTTGATAGCCTTATACTATCTCGACTACACTATTCAGCGCGTTTGCAAACAATAGGGCACCGAGAGCCTGTTTAGGAGGAAAAAATTGAGACCTCTATTGTAGAGGGTCCCAAAGCTGAGGTGTAGGATCAGACGATACGTCTCTAGGTGCCATGGAGTATGCGTAGTCACCCGTCGAAGTGAATGACTTTTTGGTATCAGGGATCGTGAGGACTCCACCCCGAATGATGTAGCAACCGGAAGGGAATAATTACTTGTCACGCATCGAAAAAAAAACCTCTTCTAGCATTCACCTAGCCACCAGGACCTTTCCACATAGTTGGTTTGATGCCACGACCCATTTTTTAACACATACTTTTTGACAACCTTACACTGTCTCGAACTACACTATTCAACGCGTTTGCAAATAATAGGGCAGCAAGAGCACCGTTTAGAGAAGGAAAAAACTGAGACACAGGGTATTGTAGAGTGTCCCTATGCTGAGGTGTAGGATCAGATGAGACATCTCTAGGTGCCATGGAGTCTGCGTAGTCACCTGTCAAAGTTGAACATTTTTTTGTTCTCAGGGCTCTAGAGAGGCTTCGATCGAACGAGGTAGCCCGAAAGCAACGACATTGTCGCGCACCAAAACGATACCTCTTATAGCATTCACCTATCCACCCAGACATGTCCGCATAGTCTGTTTAGTGCCATGACCAACTGTTTACACAATATACCATTTGACAGCCTTACATTGTCTTGAACTACACTATTCAGTGCATTTGCAAAACAATAGTAAAAGTGAAGAACTCAATTAGATAAGGAATAACTGAGAAATTCTATTATAAAGTGTCCCCTATGCTGAGGTTTAGTATCAGACATACCTCCTAGTCCACAAGTCTGCTTATCACACACTCGAAGTTGAACAATTTTTTGGTCTCAAAGGATTTAAGGGACTCCTCCCGAAGAGGTAGCCCAGAAGCAATGACATTGTTGCTCACCAAAATATGCCTCCCTCTATATCATCCCTGGCCACTTGGACGTGTCTGTGTAGTCAGTTTGGTTCCATGACCCATCATTTTTACAATATACCATTTGACAACCTTACACTGTCTCGAACTACACTATTAGGCGATGTTTACAAAAAGAGGGTATGCAGAGCACCGTTTGGGAAGGAAAAAACCGAGACAATGCTATTGTAGCTGTCCTTATGCCGAGGTTTGGATTAGGACGAGACATATTTAGGTGCCATGGATTTTTCATAATCACTCATCGAAGTTGAATGATTTATATGTCTCAGGGCTCTTGAGGGGACTCTGCTTTGAACAGGTAGCCTGGAAGCAACAACATTATCACACACCAAAATGACACCTCCTCTTGACATTCACCTGGCCATCCGACCTTTCCATAGAGTCAGTTTGTGCCATAACCAACTGTTTACACAATATACCATTTGATAGCCTTATACTATCTCGACTACACTATTCAGCGCGTTTGCAAACAATAGGGCACCGAGAGCACGGTATAGAAGGAAAAAATTTGCGACATTCTATTGTAGAGTGTCCCTACGCTGAGGTGTAGGATCAGACGATACATCTCTAGGTGCCATGGAGTATGCGGTAGTCCCCCGTCGAAGTTGATGACTTTTTGGTTCCAGGATCTGAAGGACTCCACCCCGATGAGGTAGCCGGAAGTAATGACTTGGTCACGCATCGAAAAAAAACCTCTTCTAGCATTCACCTAGCCACCAGGACCTTTCCACATAGTTGGTTTGATGCCACGACCATTATTTACACAAATCCTTTGTGACAACCTTACACTGTCTCGAACTACACTGATCACGTGTTTACAAAAATGGGCAGCGAGAGCACCGTTTAGAGAAGGAAAAAACTGAGACAGGGTATTGTAGAGTGTCCTACACCAAGGTGTAGGATCAGATGAGACATCTCTAGGTGCATGGAGTCCTGCTAGTCACCTGTCAAAGTTGAACGATTTTTTGTTCTCAGGGCTCTACTAGAGAGGCTTCGATCGAACGAGGTAGCCCGAAAGCAACGAACATTGTCGCGCACCAAAACGATACCTCTTTATGCATTCAAACCTATCCACCCAGACATGTCCGCATAGTCTGTTTAGTGCCATGACCAACTGTTTACACAATATACCATTTGACAGCCTTACATTGTCTTGAACTACACTATTCAGTGCATTTGCAAACAATAGTACAGTGAGAGAACCAATTAGAGAAGGAAATAACTGAGAAATTCTATTAGAGAGTTCCCTATGCTGAGGTTTAGGATCAGACAATACACTCCTCGGTTCCACAGAGTTCTGCGATTCACACATCGAAGTGAAAACAATTTTTTGTCTCAGGGGATGTAAGTGGACTCGGCCCGAATGAGTAGCCAGAAGCAATGACATTGTTTTGCTTCACCAAAATATGCCTCCTATAGCATTCACCTGGCCACTTGGACGTGTCTGTGTAGTCAGTTTGGTTCCACGACCCACCATTTACACAATATACTATTTGACAACCTTATACTATCTCAAACTACACTATTTAGTGTGTTTGTAAACAATAGGGCAGTGAGAGTGTCGTTTGGAGAAGGAAAAAACTAAGACAAGATATTGTAGAGTGTCCCTACGCTGAGGTGTAGGATCAGATAAGACATCTCTAGGTGCCACAGAGTCTGCATATTCCACCCCGTCGACTTGAACAATTTTTTAGTCTCAGGGCTCTTGAGGGACTCCGCCTGAACGAGGTAGCCCGAAAGCAACGACTTTGTCGCGCATAAAAAAAAATTCTCCTCTAGCATTCACCTAGCCTCATAGATGTGTCTGCGTAGTCGGTTCAGTGCCATGACCCACCGTTTACACAATATAACCATTTGACAGCCTTACACTGTCTTGAACTACACTATTCAACGCGTTTGCAAATAATAGGGCAGCAAGAGCACCGTTTAGAGAAGGAAAAAACTGAGACAGGCTATTATAGAGCATCCCTATGTAAGGGTATAGGATCAGATGATATGTCTCTAGGTGCCACGGAGTCTGTGTAGTCACCCATCAAAGTTGAAAGATTTTTCTGTCTTAGGGCTCTTGAGGGACTCCGCCCGAACGAGGAAGCTTGGAAGCAATGACGTTGTCACCCACCAAAATGACACCTCCTATAGCATTCACCTAGCCACCCAGACATGTCCGCGTAGTTAGTTTGATTCCACAACCAACCATTTACACAGTATACCGTTTGACAACCTTACAGTGTCTCGAACTACACTATTCAGCGCGTTTGCAAACAATAGGGCATCGAGAGCACCGTTTGGAGAAGGAAAAAACTAAGACAAGCTATTATAAATTGTCCCTACGCTAAGGTTTAGGATCAAATGAGACATCTCTAGGTGCCATGGAGTCTGCTTAGTCACCTGTCAAAGTTGAACGATTTTTTGTTCTCAGGGCTCTTGAGGGACTCTGCCCAAACGAGGTAGCCCAAAAGCAACGACGTTGTCGTGCACCTAAATGATGTTTCCTCTAGCATGTTCACCTAACCACTCAGACATGTCCGCGCAGTCAGTTCGGTGCCACGACCAACCGTTTACAAAATATACTATTTGACAGCCTTATATTGGCTTGAAGTACACTATTAGACACGTTTGCAAACAATAGAACAATGAGAGCACCGTTTGAAGAAGGAAAAACCTGAGACAGGTAATTATAGAGTGTCCCTACACCAAGGTGTAGGATCACACAAGACATCTGTAGGTGCCATGGAGTCTGTGTAGTCACCCGTCGAAGTTGAATGATTTATTGGTCTTAGGGCTCTTGTGGGACTTCGCCCGAACGAGGTAGCCCAGAAGCAATGACGTTGTTGCACACCGAAACAATGCCTCCTATAGCATTCACCTAGCCACTTGGATGTGTCTGTGTAGTCAGTTTGGTTCCATGACCCATCATTTTCACAATATACCATTTGACAACCTTACACTGTCTCGAACTACACTATTCGGCATGTTTACAAAAAATAGGGTAGCGAGAGCACCGTTTGGAGAAGGAAAAAACCGAGACAAGCTATTGTAGAGTGTTCTTATGCCAAGGTGTGGGATTAGACGAGACGTATTTAGGTGCCATGGATTTTTCATAGTCACTCATCGAAGTTGAATGATTTATATGTCTCAGGGCTCTTAAGGGACTCTGCTTGAATGAGGTAGCCTGGAAGCAACGACATTATCACACACCGAAATGACACCTCCTCTTGCATTCACCTGGCCATCTGAACCTTTCCATAGAGTTGGTTTGGTGCCATAACCAACTGTTTACACAACATACCATTTGATAGCCTTACACTATCTCGAACTACACTATTCGGCGCGTTTGCAAACAATAGGGCACCGAGAGCACTGTTTAGAGAAGGAAAAAATTGAGACATTCTATTGTAGAGTGTCCCTATGCCGAGGTGCAGAATCAGACGATACATCTCTAGGTGCCATGGAGTATGCGTAGTCACCCGTCGAAGTTGAATGATTTTTTGGTCTCAGGGCTCTTGAAGGACTCTGCCCGAAAGAGGTAGCCCGAAAGCAATGACTTGGTCACGCATCGAAACAAAACCTCTTCTAGCATTCACCTAGCCACCAGGACCTTTCCACATAGTTGGTTTGATGCCACGACCCATTATTTACACAATATACTTTTTGACAACCTTACACTGTCTCGAACTACACTATTCAACGTGTTTACAAACAATAGGGCAGCGAGAGCACCGTTTAGAGAAGGAAAAAACTGAGACAGGGTATTGTAGAGTGTCCCTACACCAAGGTGTAGGATCAGATGAGACATCTCTAGGTGCCATGGAGTCTGCGTAGTCACCTGTCAAAGTTGAACATTTTTTTGTTCTCAGGGCTCTAGAGAGGCTTCGATCGAACGAGGTAGCCCGGAAGCAACGACATTGTCGCGCACCAAAACGATACCTCCTATAGCATTCACCTATCCACCCAGACATGTCCGCATAGTCTGTTTAGTGCCATGACCAACTGTTTACACAATATACCATTTGACAGCCTTACATTGTCTTGAACTACACTATTCAGTGCATTTGCAAACAATAGTACAGTGAGAGAACCAATTAGAGAAGGAAATAACTGAGAAATTCTATTATAGAGTGTCCCTATGCTGAGGTTTAGGATCAGACAATACATCTCTAGGTGCCACAGAGTCTGCGTAGTCACACATCGAAGTTGAACAATTTTTTGGTCTCAGGGCTTTTAAGGGACTCCGCCCAAATGAGGTAGCCCAGAAGCAATGACATTGTTGCTCACCAAAAATATGCCTCCTATAGCATTCACCTAGCCACTTAGACGTGTCTGTGTAGTCATTTTGGTTCCACGACCCACCATTTACACAATATACTGTTTGACAACCTTACACTATCTCAAACTACACTATTTAGTGTGTTTGTAAACAATAGGGCAGTGAGAGTGTCGTTTGGAGAAGGAAAAAACTAAGACAAGATATTGTAGAGTGTCCCTACGCTGAGGTGTAGGATCAGATAAGACATCTCTAGGTGCCACAGAGTCTGCATAGTCACCCGTCGAAGTTGAACAATTTTTTAGTCTCAGGGCTCTTGAGGGACTCCGCCTGAACGAGGTAGCCCGAAAGCAACGACTTTGTCGCGCATAAAAAAAAATTCTCCTCTAGCATTCACCTAGCCTCATAGATGTGTCTGCGTAGTCGGTTCAGTGCCATGACCCACCGTTTACACAATATATTGTTTGACAGCCTTACACTGTCTTGAACTACACTATTCAACGCGTTTGCAAATAATAGGGCAGCAAGAGCACCGTTTAGAGAAGGAAAAAACTGAGACAGGCTATTATAGAGCATCCCTATGTAAGGGTGTAGGATTAGATGATATGTCTCTAGGTGCCACGGAGTCTGTGTAGTCACCCATCAAAGTTGAAAGATTTTTCTGTCTTAGGGCTCTTGAGGGACTCCGCCCGAACGAGGAAGCTTGGAAGCAATGACGTTGTCACCCACCAAAATGACACCTCCTATAGCATTCACCTAGCCACCCAGACATGTCCGCGTAGTTAGTTTGATTCCACAACCAACCATTTACACAGTATACCGTTTGACAACCTTACAGTGTCTCGAACTACACTATTCAGCGCGTTTGCAAACAATAGGGCATCGAGAGCACCATTTGGAGAAGGAAAAAACTGAGACAAGCTATTATAGAGTGTCCCTACCCTGAGGTTTAGGATCAAATGAGACATCTCTAGGTGCCATGGAGTAGACATAGTCACCCGTCAAAGTTGAACGATTTTTTGGTTTCAGGGCTCTTGAGGGACTCCGCCCAAACGAGGTAGCCCAAAAGCAACGACGTTGTCGTGCACCTAAATGATGTTTCCTCTAGCATTCCCATGGCCACTTAGATGTTTCCACGTAGTCAGTTCAGTTCCATGACCCACCATTTATACAATATACCATTTGATAGCCTTACACTGTCTCGAACTACACTATTTAGTGCGTTGAGAAACAATAGGGCACCGAGAGCACCATTTGGAGAAGGAAAAAACCGAGATAGGCTATTGTAGAGTATCCTTACACTGAGTTCTAGGATCAGATGATACATTTCTAGGTGTCATGGAGTCTGCGTAGTCACTCGTCAAAGTTGAATGATTTTTTGGTCTCAGGGCTCTTGAGGGACTCTGCCCAAACGAGGTATCCCGGAAGCAACGACATTATCACACATCAAAATTATGCCTCCTCTAGAATTCACCTACCCACTTGGATGTGTCTGCATAGTCGGTTTGATTCCACGACCCACCGTTTACACAATATACCGTTTGACAGCCTTATATTGTCTCAAAGTACACTATTCGGCGCATTTGCAAATAATAGGGCACTGAGAGCACCATTTGGAGAAGGAAAAAACTAAGACAGGATATTGTAAAGTGTCCCTATGCCAAGGTGTAGGATCAGATGAGACATCTCTAGGTGCCACGGAGTCTACGTAGTCATCCATCAAAGTTGAACTATTTTTTGGTCTCAGGGCTCTTGAGGGACTCCACCCGAACAAGGTAGCCTGGAAGCAACGATGTTGTCATGCTCTGAAATGATGCCTCCTCTAGCATTCACCTAGCCACTCGGATATGTCCGCATAGTTGGTTTGGTGCCATGACCCACCATTTACACAATATACCATTTGACAGCCTTCGTTGTCTTAAACTACACTATCTGATGCGTTTTCAAACAATAGGGCAGAGAGAGCACTATTTGGAGAAGGAAAAAACCAAGATAGGCTATTGTAGAGTGTCCCTACGCCAAGGTGTAGGATCAGATGAGACATCTCTAGGTACCAGGGATTTTGCATAGTTACCTGTCGAAGTTGAACATTTTTTTTGTCTCAGGGCTCTTAAGGGACTCCACCCGAACGAGGTATCCCAGAAGCAACGACATTGTTGCACACTGAAATTACACCTCCTCTACCATTCACCTAGCCACCTAGACATTTCCACGTAGTCGGTTTGGTTCCATGACCCACCGTTTACACAATATACCGTTTGACATCCTTACGTTGTCTCGAACTACACTATTCGACGTGTTTGTAAAAAATAGGGCGGCGAGAACACCGTTTGGAGAAGGAAAAAACCTAGACAAGATATTATAGAGTGTCCCTACACCAAGGTGTAGGATCAGACGAGATGTCTCTAAGTGCCATAGAGTCTACATAGTCACCTGTCGAAGTTGAACGATTTTTTAGTCTCAGGGCTCTTGAGGGACTCAACCCGAACGAGGTAGCCCAAAAGCAATGACATTTTCATGCACTGAAATGATGCCTCCTCTAGCATGCACCTGGCCACTTGGATGTTTCCGCACAGTTGGTTTGGTGCCATGACCAACCATTTTCAACTTTTCAACAATTACAACTTTTTAAACTTGTTGTCGTAAAGGGATCTAAAATTTAACTTTGTTGTCACATATCTTATAATATCCACCTTGATAACCAATCCACTTTATATATTACACGACCAACTCATCACATTTTCTACAAATGAATAGAAGATAAGAAAATTATACTTAACTAAAATATGCTTTGTCTTATTGTGATAATCTATATTCTTGGATAATTAAATCGCACTTTGATTGTCACACAATACCTTCATCTTCTATTGATATCTTCAAAACTCATCTAATAAAATTTTTACCCAAATTACCTCCTGACAACTATGATAGGCAACTACATATTCTACCTCAGTAGTTGAAAAAATTTTAATATTTTGAAGCTTTGAAATCCAACTAATAGGTCCAGTTACAAGTAGAATTAATATACATAGAATATTTTAAATCAAACATACATATAGAATTAATATACATAGAAGGATATCATGTGCAATGAATTCAAATCAAACATAGAAGTAATATCATTATGAAAACCAACACATCCAGATATATAATGTATCAAACTAAGTGTGCTGAATGCACATCTCTGAAAATATAAGTTCATAACATGTGTACATCTCGAACCAAGTGTCTCATACATTTAAGACCACATGCGGCCGCATAAGGCTATATATAATGTCCTATGAAGAATCATGAACTAGGACCAGCTGGCCCATATATATATATATATATCTATGTACATCTATGTCCTATGAATCTAATCATGAAACATCTTCCCTCTCTTCTCCCTACTAGAAGTAGCATGTCCATGACCCGGGGATGTAGTGGAGGGAGATGCCACTATGGATTTCATCTGTGTGGTCCTAGGTGTCTCTAAGCAGGCCCGCAGCCTAACCTACACATTCATAAACAACAATATTTTAACTCCCATATTTTTAAAATACATTCAAAATTTAGAAAATTAAAATTTAGTTAAAATGCATGTGAAATCTTATGGCAATGTCATGATCCCTATCAATTTGTCGTTGACACATGACAGGGACAACGGTAGACTCATGAGAGGTAAGCTACATACAAATAATTAAATTTCAAATTAAATATTTCATGTACAAAATTTGATATTGTAGATTTAAGTAATAAGAAATAATTCCTAAATAAATTTAACAAATTTGAAAAATTGTACCTCAGTTAGTGGATCTGCAGATGCTATGGCAGTATCTACAACAGCCTCCAGAGTCTACATAAATGGAGGAGTCTCCTTGGCAGTCATAAGCTATACAAAAAAATGTACAAATCAATATTAATCTACATGACTGCCACATAACAGAGCCAAAGCATAATCCACGTGAACTTACACAATTAGAACTGGAAAGTGTAAAGAGAAACTAACCTACGTAAAAGTCACGTGAGGCATGCCAATAGCCTCAGTTCCTAGACCAGATGATGACCCGTCATGCTCTTGCACGTATAAAAGATAAGCATATATTAATATGTACATGTACAGGTGAAATATTATAATAGTAAAAGTGCACAATCAAATGAAATTTTAAATTTAAGTACAACTTGAAACTTACGTTTGTAACATGCCCAGCTGCAGTAGCTAGCATGTCAATGCCAAATGTCTCCTTTAATGACTGTTGCTATTTAAAATAAAATAAAAAATTAGTTTTTACATGTATGTACATAACGTACAATGAAATACATATATAGTAAACTCTCAAACATGAATTAAACTATTGTATATATATATATTAAATATTTATTTGACATTTACCTATGAAAGACCAGGATCCATTGCACTAGTTCCAAAAACATCCGCCATCATCTCATCTAGAGAAAAGAAATCATGTGATCCAGCAAATGATGTCTCTCCTGCAGTGCATACGACACCACATGATCCACAGTGGTGTGGTGCACTAGAACTAGTGCCTCCACCAACATCACTAGATGCAATCTGCTCACCATGTTAGGTCAGAGTGTCAGTGAGCTCCCTCAATGCATGTAGTGTGACAATCTCTACAACCTCCTTCACTGTAGGAAGGATAACTGAAGGCGGTGGGGGTTTTGGGGCATGGGAGATCCTTGGTTGACCTACGCATGCACCAGGTTTACTCTATGTAGAGCCACCACCTCACCCATAAAAATAAGAAAAGTCAAAATAGTTTGGGACCGCATTAAGTATGAACTCGCAATATAATTTCTTCAAAAAATAGAGGGGAACCTCATTATTGTTGCATGGTGGATAATCAAAAACCATCCACCATCGGTCCCAAAAATTGTTCTTGATTCATTCATTGTGGCACCAATGGATTGAGAACTGTTTGTAAGTAACTGCGGGGGGCATCGGTTCTTGGGTCGGTAAATAATGCACAACTGTGGTCTTTTCCAAAATGTTTGTCTTTTACAGTCGCATGGGATAATTTATTTGCATACCACTGCCTACAATCACCTCTAAAGGTATTCCATCTATTTATTTGGTTGGTTGCAAAGTCAACTTCCCCTATCAATGTTTGCAATGTGTTGGTTAAAGTCATGCGGGACGGATTTGTGGCATGATTTTATCTTATATTCTGAATAAGGTTCTCAATGGCAATTTTATTTTGTTGGATTTTTCCAACGAAATTAGCTTGTGTTCCTATTGGCTCCATGGGGACAGAAGGAGCCACAAGAGGTGGATCTATGTTTGGAGGAGGGTTTTACAGAATGTTTGGAGGGTTTTGACGATTGTTTGGAGGGTTTGTAGGATTACGAGCTCACTGAGCAATTGACAAAACAAAATAATTGTATACATAAACAAAAAATTGAAAAACCCATGAAAATCACAAAAAAAACCTAAAATGCAAACAATTTGATCAAAATTGAGGGTTTACCTCTTTTTGTTGGCGGCATGGTTGAAACTATTACAATCCACAAGTCCAAAGAGTAATTTTTAGGGGTATTCAAAGTGTGAGTGCCAAAGGTGTAGGAGAAATCGTGGTTGGAAAGGAAAAATGAGGGAAAAAAAGGAGTCGCAGGTCTATTTTTTTAATCTCAGAGGACCGCGATCACGGTTTGCAAACCGTGAGATCGGTTTTAGGTTCAGAAATCACCAAGCCTATACAAAAAGTTGTGCGAGCACGGTTTAAAAACCGCGCTCACGGTACCTGAATTTTAGGTTTTTATGTCCACTTAATTGTCCACCATCTTGGTGCACTTACCCTACAGTACTATCTAGGAGAATAGAATAATATAACTAAAATTATATACAATCATGATATAATGTGTAATATATCTATGTGAAATAATATTAGTCTCATATGTTTAGGAACAACAAAACAAGAAAATAGAAAGTGTTTTCAAGCCTTATGAGCTAATAGAATAATGCATTTAATCTCTTTTTGTGTATTAAGTCATAACTAAAAGTTATAAACCAAAATACCAATATCAAATAAAAACTATAATATTTGGGTTTCTACAAC